>CM035406.1:128427907-128657907 GCA_020310875.1 Ceratopteris richardii
TTTCTGATTAGGTTTTAGGGTTTTACTACCTACATAACATATATGCACAAACACACATATACATATAATACAAACATACATGTAGATACACATGCATACAAAAATATACATATTTTAGGTCTAAATCTTTAAGATTAGGGTTTTAGGATTTTAACACCTACATAACATATATACACACATACACATACACATATAATACATATATACATGTAGATACACATGCATACAAAAATATATATATTTTAGGTTCTAGATCTTTGAGATTAGGGTTTCAATTAAATATATATAATTAAATATATAAAATTAGGATCACATAAGGAAAAAATCTGAATATATAAATATATATATATATATATATATATATATATATATATATATATATATATACATATATATATATATATATATATATATATATATATATATATATATATATATATATATATATATATATATATATATATATATATATATATATATATATATATATATATATAATAAGATAATTATATACATAAATAAATATAAAAAGAATTAGTGTTTTAAATAATTTAATTAAATATATATAATTAAATATATAAAAATAGGATTACGTAAGGAAAAAATCTGAATATATAAATAAATAAATAAATATATATATATAATAAGATAATTATATACATAAATAAATATAAAAAGAATTAGTATTTTAAATAATTTAATTAAATATATATAATTAAATATATAAAACTAGGATTACGTAAGAAAAAAATCTGAATATATAAATAAATAAATAAATATATATATATATATAATAAGATAATTATATACATAAATAAATATAAAAAGAATTAGTATTTTAAATAATTTAATTAAATATATATAATAAAATATATAAAACTAGGATTAATTAAGAAAAAAATCTGAATATATAAATAATATATATATATATATATAAACTAGGATAATTATATAGATAATAAAATATGATAAGAACTAGTGTTTTAAATTAAAAAATAAAACTTATATGATTAAATATATAAAAATAGATTTAATTTTAATCATTTTAAATAGAGTGAATATATATACACATACACATACACACATACTTATACACCTATCTATATTCACATATATATACACATGCATACATATATATATATATGTTTTAGGTCTAGGTCATTTTGATTAGGGTTTTAGGGTTTTAACACCTACATAACATATATACACACTCTAGAGTACACATATAATACATATATACATGTATATACACATGTGTATAGAAATATACATAATTTAGGTCTAGATCTTTAAAATTAGGGTTTTAGGATTTAGGCATACATATAACTCAATTAAGAGGAAAAAAATCTGAATAAATAAATATATATATATATATAATAGGATCAATTAAGAAGAAATCCGAATATATAGATAAAATAGGATAGTTATATAGATTAGGGTTTAAGTCTTTAAGAGTATGATTTTTAGGTTTAATAAAAAAACAAATGTTCTAAAATGTCCATATTGTAGCAGATGGCTTCTTTGGATCTTGAAGAGAGAATGGCATATCCTTGCATACAATGCAAGTATCAAATTTATCGGAAACGACGGATTTGTACTGCACATGTTAGAGAGTATGGATCCTTTGATAGGAGTCGACTGGAAAACCTACGTTATCATTCGCATGGTCCCCCAGGTGAGCAGATGGACCCAAATGACATTGCACCGGTAACCTCTCGTGGACAAAAGAGAGCAAAAAAGGAATTAGACGTACAAGCAAGTACTAATAATATTACACAGAATGAACATATGGAAGAGATGCTTGAAGCATTTTATGAGATGGACGAAGATCATGATGGTGGAGAAGGTGTCGAGAGTTTCATGGACACAACAGAAATTCCACGATCAGAAGTCAATGAAGAATATAAAAATATGCGAAGAGTAGCTCGTTTACCACTTTACAATGGAGCAAAGATATCTGTACTACGTGCGTCACTCGCGATGCTCAATCTGTAATCCATTTATGGATGGTCAGATAGTAGTGTCACTGAATTGTTCAGGTAAGTGGAGAACAAATTCGCTTTCATTGTTGTATCACAATAACTTTATTTACTAATATCATTTTAATTGCTTATTGCAGGCTTCTTAAAGTTCAATTTTTGTCGGAGGGCAATGACATGCCTCCAACATGTGGAGATGCGAAAAAACTTTTACAGTCCATTGGAATGGATTATACTAAAATTCATGCTTGTCCGAATGATTGCATTCTCTTTCGGAATAAGTATGAGCATCTCCACGTATGTCCAAAGTGTGGAGCAAATAGATTTAGAGAAGACGTTGTAGGCAAAGCAATCCCCGCAAAGGTTCTTCGCCACTTTCCTATCATTCCACAAATTTAAGAACATGTTTAGATGCAAATCTATAGCTGAGTTAATGTCATGGCATACAAAGAGTAGGCTACAGATAACGTAATGCGAGTGCCTGCTGACTCTGATGCTTGGAAGCATATAGATATGATTGGATCGCTCGAGGTAGCACTCCTCCCGGCCTCACTCCTGGCGGCATTACTCCCGCCGGCCTCACTCCTGCTGGCCTCACTCCCGCCGGTGTCACTCTCGCCGGTGTCACTCTTGTCGGTTTCACTCCTGCGGGTGGTGCTACTCCTGTAGGAGGTATGTCTCATAGCTTTGTGACTCCACCATGACCATCTTTTCAACCATCTCCTACTGGGTCTACTAGTAGACATGTGCGTTTGACACCTCAGTGCGATACAGGTTCTGGCCCGTCTCGTAGATCGAGGTCACCCTCTCGAGCAGGAGGTTCTAGGAGTGGATCTACAGGTAGGTCTGGAGACGGAGGAGGCGGCTGTTGTGGAGGCAGTGCGACGGACGTTGTGTCGCCCGCTTCTACTCCTAGGACACGTATCTCAGATGTAGGTACGCCACGCAGTACACCACATACACCTTGGGATGCTCATGACCATGATGACTCCAAGGTGTATAGTATCCGAGATGGAGCTCCAGTGATGGATGCGGCTGGCAAAGCAATGCGTGCACACATACTACAGCTTTGCTCCATCCAGTTTGGACACTCTATCATGCTGAAATGGAGTGAACAGGATAAAGATCGGAAGAATTATATCACACAGACGATTTATCAAAAGTTCCGACCAGTCAATGGACAATCTCTTGTCAGTTCAGAGTGGATTCTGCACACTCCACGTGAGGTTATGTCCCATCGACGATCCAAGGCTCGTGATGCTTTTAGAGCAGGCTTACCAAAGCCTGTATGGTTAGAAGTTGAGGAGTGGGACGTGATTCGTGACGAGCAGCAGCAGACTCCTGACCGATATCGCCAGCAGCGAGATGCCGTAGCCACACGTTTAGATACGGTTGGACCGTCACATTTGGGCAGCGGCCGATATAACACAATGTGTCATGAGTTTGTAAGTACCATTTCATTTATTGAATTTATGTGTGTTAAATTTCTCATGTATGTTCCTCTAATCTTTTGTATATTTGTTTCAGGAGCTGGCAATGGGTCGTCCTCCAACACGAACGGAGGAGGCTTATGGATATCGTCATGGGTTGATTGCACTATTGGAGGACTTGGAGGTACGCGGTGCGGTCGTTTCATGGGAGCATTTGCGATGAGGTAATTAATTTATAAACTTGGTTTTTACTTGTTATTTGTAATTTTCATGTGAATTTATCTCATTCCATTAATGTTCTTTGTTGCAGGACTGTTGATATGGAACGTTCTTTGCATGTGTATGGCAGTGGAACACAAAAATTTTGTATTTGATTTTCATATGGCAATGCATTGCTTTGCCACATTTTGTAAAAGCGTCATATATGATAGTGGTTTGCCACACTCTTGTACATGCTTCATTATTGAAATATATAACTTCTTTTGTACATGGTTCATGGTTCATTCTGATTATCTCTTTTGTGTCCAATAATACTCTGTTTCATGAAATCATATTTCGGTTGACATTAGAGTACACATCACATGTACTCGGTTTTTTTTTGGGCAGACTGTATTGTCTTTTGTTAAGCAACATCATGGTAATGTTGCTGTAGCAAAACACAACACACTCTGTCCAAAAAAGAATTTGCAGGTATGGTCGTCGGTATACGCGACGGTACTTCCAATAATGTCCTCGGAATAAGCGTCGGTACACCCAGCAGCCGACAGTATACGCGACGAAACACTCAAGAGCAGCCTCGGTATGGGCGTCGGTATGGGCGCCGGTCCAACGCACATACCGATCTTTACACCAACGTCACGGCAAATAAAGCCGCGTTCGTTTTCCTCGGTAACCTCGGTATACCATCGATCTGTTGTAGTGTTTGCATCGGTATATTTATTACGATATTATTGGTTAAGATTTCAATCATCCACAATTTACTAGAGTGGTTCATAATTCATGAGTAGTTGCTTACATGGATATAGGTGTCATGATATTTGGAGAACTCCAAAGAGAATTTTTAAAAATAGTGGAAAAAAAAAAACAACATATTGGGTGTCATTAGCTAGTATGAATATGATGTTTGATATTCAAGAACTCTCTTCATTAATTCACCCTTGGAATCATCGACATGCACAATAGTGAAAGGTACAAGAACTCTCTTCATTTATTCACCCTTGGAATCATCGACATGCACAATAGCGAAAGGTACTGAACTTATATTTTTTTCTGGTATCAAAAACATATGTCTACTTCTTAATTGAGATTGGCTGTGATCATGCGACTTACAATGAATGCGTCACACAACTTCTATTTGGTATACTTTATCTATCCTCTTACTTTCTATCATAGATATATGTCTCTCCCTTTAAACCATAATGCATCATATCATGGTTTGGATTTCTCATTTTGAGATTCCACTGTGCTTTCGATAGTATGTTTTTCCATGTTCTGGTCATATGTTCATGTGTGTGCATGTTTTTGGTATGGCTTTTGTGCGAACGCAAAGAAGAATGCTGAATCTAAATCCTACTTGGAATCCTGGCCTTGGTTTTATTTTACGGACGTCCTTATGCATGAACAATAGCTTGATCATTAGCTTTTGTGCATGTCTAGGCCTTCGAGCTTCTCATATCAGCTATGTAAAGAATGTCCGACCAGGGATGCCACTATTTTTGTTTAATTACATTGATAAAAAGTTGCATGGTATTTTTTAGGCAGATAGCTATGGAGAGATGAACATCAATCCATATGCCTGGACTGATGGGAAGCAGAAGACACAGTTTCCAGCTCAGGTTCTTTGCTTAGATTTAATAATCTCTGATATTACATTAGGTCACTGTCTGAGGCGTAATGAGGTTTTGTTTACATTTAGGCACGCATACGGGCGAGATGTCAGTGTGCACCATTGACAGAAAGCATATACAAGGGAGCATTAGCAGCGAATTATGTGAATTATTCACAGGAGAAAATCCTATTTGAGTTAAATCATGTGCAGACAGATAAGCTTATATCTCTTTTCATGAGAAACTCGTTGAGTGTCAGTAGACAGGTTGTGGGTTTACAACGTGGGTCCATGTCAAGGGACAAAGGAGAAGATGTTGACGGTTGTAGGCTCGAACAATAGCTTGATCATTAGCTTTTGTGCATGTCCAAGCCTTCGAGCTTCTCATATCAGCTATGTAAAGAATGTCCGACCAGGGATGCCACTATTTTTGTTTAATTACATTGATAAAAAGTTGCATGGTATTTTTGAGGCAGACACCTATGGAGAGATGAACATCAATCCATATGCCTGGACTGATGGGAAGTAGAAGACACAATTTCCAGCTCAGGTTCTTTGCTTAGATTTAATAATCTCTGATATTACATTAGGTCACTGTCTGAGGCATAATGAGGTTTTATTTACATGTAGGCACGCGTACGGGCAAGATGTCAGTGTGCACCATTGACAAAAAGCATATACAAGGGAGCATTAGCAGCGAATTATGTGAATTATTCACAAGAGAAAATCCTATTTGAGTTAAATTATGTGCAGACAGATAAGCTTATATCTCTTTTCATGAGAAACTCGTTGAGTGTCAGTAGACAGGTTGTGGGTTTACAACGTGGGTCCATGTCAGGGGACAAAGGAGAAGATGTTGATGGTTCTAGGCTCGAACAGTAGCTTGATCATTAGCTTTTGTGCATGTCTAGGCCTTCGAGCTTCTCATATCAGCTATGTAAAGAATGTCTGACCAGGGATGCCACTATTTTTGTTTAATTACATTGATAAAAAGTTGCATGGTATTTTTGAGGCAGACAACTATGGAGAGATGAACATCAATCCATATGTCTGAACTGATGGGAAGCAGAAGACACAATTTCAAGCTCATGTTCTTTGCTTAGATTTAATAATCTCTGATATTACATTAGGTCACTGTCTGAGGCGTAATGAGGTTTTGTTTACATGTAGGCACGCGTACGGGTGAGATGTCAGTGTGCACCATTGACAGGAAGCATATACAAGGGAGCATTAGCAGCGAATTATGTGAATTATTCACAGGAGAAAATCCTATTTGAGTTAAATCATGTGCAAACAGATAAGCTTATATCTCTTTTCATGAGAAACTCGTTGAGTGTCAGTAGACAGGTTGTGGGTTTACAACGTGGGTCCATGTCAGGGGAAAGGTCATATTTAAGATCTGTATCCCTGTCCACAAAGGAGCTTTTATACCCGGTGCCTTAATTATTGTAGGCCTGGGAGCAAGAGAGTCACAATACATATTTAACATTGTTTTAGCAGCCAAAAATGATTTTCTAAAATCAAATGGCTTGAAAGGATGCCATCTTGAGATAATTTCAATAAAGCTTGGCCTCCTTGGGTAGATATTAACTCATGAATTAAATCTAACAATTTAGAAATCTCAGCCTTCTCTCTCTCTCTCTCTCTCTCTCTCTCTCTCTCTCTCTCTCTCTCTCTCTCTCTCTCTCTCTCTCTCTCTCTCTCTCGTTCTCTTCTTGCTCTCGCGTGTTAATCCCGACACAAATGTGTCGGGAGAAATCAAACTTTTTTTCTATGTGTGTGTATGTGTCTATGTGTGTGTATGTGTCTATGTGTGTATGTGTATGCATGTATGTATGCATATGTGTGTGTATGCATGTGTACATGTGTGTATGCATCATTATGTGTGTATGTGTCTATGTGTGTATGTTTGTGTGTGTGTATATGTATGTGTATGTGTTGCAATAAAAATGCATGATTTCTTCAAGTTTAAAATAGTATTTTATGAACTAAAGAAAAGGGCTAACAAACATTTTGATGATGGTACGTAACTCTATCATGGTCTTAACTGGTAACATTCCAAGTGTGAAACGGTGAAGATGTCTCTGAATCTACAGTGCTACCCATGCTGGATCAGTTTTCCTCTTTATTGTGTTCGACGAAATGGCAAGAATGGATTTGTGATCTATGCCTTTCAAAGATGTGTTGAAGCATCTTAGAAGGGTCTCCTAGAAAATGAGAAGGGAAAACAAATCATGATGATCGAACTTCCCAGAGTTTGACAAGTTTGAAAATGATCCTTTGCTTCCAGCCCTTATCATTGTGATCATGGAATTGGATGGACAGCTATGCCTCTCAACAACGGTTGGTATTTCCCCAAGAACACGTTGAAATTCACAAATTGCTGATCTTCTAGCACTAATTTCTTCAACTAAGCTAAGAAAATTTTCTTGGTAACCATAGTCAAGGATATCACTATGACATGGATTGATAAACGTTCTTGGAATGAGTTCCTCTTTTCCTGATAGGAGTAATCGGATCTGCCTTTCCAAAGTGAGAACTCTCTGAGAAGACAATCTACCATCATCTACAACAATATGAACTTCTTCAAGAAGTTTTTTATATGTTCTGATTTCATCTGTTAAGTACATGTCTTTCAAGCCAACACTGAACCCTGTTTGGAAAAGCCATTCATGCAGAACATTTTGAAGGCATGTTAGGAACTGAAGAGCAATTTCAATCCCTTTTTGATAGCAAGGACTTGGGACAATTCCCGTATGGCAATCTGTTAACCATTTATTGCCAACAGGACACTGCATTATCTCGCTGTCATGCACAACTACACTGCCTAAATATGTGTACTCTACACTAGGGGGAAAGGTCATATTTAAGACCTGTGTCCCTGTCCACAAAGGAGCTTTTATACCCGGTGCCTTAATTATTCTAGGCCTGGGAGCAGGAGAGTCACAATACATATTTAACATTTGAAATTCATGTTTTATAGCCAAAAATGATTTTCTAAAATCAAATGGCTTGAAAGGATGCCATCCTGAGATAATTTTGTAAAGCTTGGCCTCCTTGGGTAGATATTAACTGATGACTTAAATCCAACAATTCACAAATCTCAGCCTTCTCTCTCTCTCTCTCTCTGTCTCTCTCTCTCTCTCTCTCTTCTTGCTCTCTCGTGTTAATCACGACACAAATGTGCCGGGAGAAATCGAACTTTTTTTTGTGTATGCATATGTGTGTGTATGCATCATTATGTGTGTATGTGTCTATGTGTGTATGTTTGTGTGTGTATATGTGTGTGTGTATGTGTATGTGTTGCAATAAAAATGCATGATTTCTTCAAGTTTAAAATAGTGTTTTATGAACTAAAGAAAAAAAAGGGGCTAACAAACATTTTGATGATGGTACGTAACTCTATCATGGTCTTAACTGGTAACATTCCAAGTGTGAAACAGTGAAGATGTATGAATCTGCAGTGCTACCCTTGCTGGATCAGTTTTCCTCTTTATTGTGTTCGAAGAAATGGCAAGAATGGATTTGTGATCTATGCCTTTCAAAGATGTGCTGGAGCATCTTAGAAGGGTCTCCTAGAAAATGAGAAGGGAAAACAAATCATGATGATCGAACTTCCTAGAGTTTTCTTTGTTTTGTCTTACCTCAAAAACCAATTATGTTTTAACAACATTACATTAAAATCAAAACTATAAGAAGAGATCATAATTGTCAAAGATTACCTTTAGCAATTCAACGGGATTACTCTTTGTTGGTGCAGACTGGCGAAATGCATAACTATAAACTGGTTCAATCAATGATGTCACGGCCAGTACACCAACAGGCTCTGAACCAAGGCCAAGACTCTATGGATCCTTTGATTTCCAGTCTGCCTCTTCGATGTTCTCCAAAACTTCATAATTGAATTGTATTACATGATTGTCTGTTCATGTCCGAACAGAACAATCATATGCTAAATACACTTCCCTTAACCCATACATACATTTTCGAAAAAGTTCTTCAGGCCCCTCAGCTCCATACCTTTTTCTAGGTTTTCAGGAAGACACTAAATGATAAAGGAATTCTTTGGAGGTTAAACCATCTAAAAAGCAAGAATGAATTATTGCCAAACCATCATGAAAGTCAGAAAAGAACAACTCCTCTCCGTTTACAGACTGTAAACCTAAGCATGCACACTGTTGTATCAAGTTTGACAATGATCCTTTGCTTCTAGCCCTTATCATTTCCATCATGGAATTGGATGGACAGCTATGCCTCTCAACAACCGCTGGTATTTCCCCAAGAACACGTTGAAATTCACAAATTGCTGATCTTCTAGCACTAATTTCTTCAACTAAGCTAAGAAAATTTTCTTGGTAACCATAGTCAAGGATATCACTATGACATGGATTGATAAAAGTTCTTGGAATGAGTTCCTCTTTTCCTGACAAGACTAATCGGATCTGCCTTTCCAAAGTGAGAACTCTCTGAGAAGACAATCTACCATCATCTACAACAATATGAACTTCTTCAAGAAGTTCTTTATATGTTCTGATTTTCATCTGTTAAGTACATGTCTTTCAAGCCAACACTGAACCCTGTTTGGAAAAGTCATTCATGCAAAACATTTTGAAGGCATGTTAGGAACTGAAGAGCAGTTTCAGCCCCTTTTTGATAGCAAAGACTTGGGACAATTCCCGTATGGCAATCTGTTAACCATTTATTGCCAACAGGACACTGCATTATCTCGCTGTCATGCACAACTACACTGCCTAAATATGTGTAGTCTACACCAGGGAGAAAGGTCATATTTAAGACCTGTATCCCTGTGTGAATGCATGTGTATGTGTGTGAATGCACCATTGTATGTGTGTATGCATCTGTATGTGTGTATGCATGTGTATGTGTGTGAATGCATCATTATGTGTGTATGTGTGTGTATGTGTGTGTATGTGTGTGTGTATGTGTGTGTGTATGTGTGTGCACGTCTGTGTATGTGTGTGTGTTTATGAGTGTGTATCTGTTTATGTGTGTGTATGTGTCTGTGTGTGTATGTGCCTATGTGTGTGTATGCATGTATGTATGCATATGTGTGTATATGCATTATGTATGCATATGTGTGTGTATGCATTATGTATGTGTATGTATGCATGTGCATTATGTATGCATGTGCATTATGTATGCATGTGCATTATGGATGCATGTGCATTATGTATGTGTATGTATGCATGTGCATTATGTATGCATATGTGTGTGTATGCATGTATGTATGCATATGCATATGCATTATGTATGCATGTATGTGTATGTGTGTGCATGTCTCTCTATGTGTGTGTGTATGCATATATGTGTGTGTATGTGTGTGCGCATGTGTGTGTATGTGTGTGTATGTGTATGTGTATATGTGTGTGCATGTGTATGCATTATGTATGTGTATGCCTCCATGTGCATTATGTATGCATATGTGTGTGTATGCATATATGTGTGGGTGCATGTATATGTGTGTGTGTATGCATGTATATGTGTGTGTATGCAACATTATGTGTGTATGTGTGTATATGTGTGTGTATTTGTGAGTGTATATGTGTATGTGTGTGTGTGTCTATGTGTGTATATGTGTGTGTATGCATATGTATGTGTGTGTAAGTGTGTGTGTGTGCGCATACCTGGTTTTTTCCTTTGCGTCTCTCTCTCTCTCTCTCTCTCTCGTTCTCTTGCTCTCGTCCAGATCTCGGCACAAATGTGCCGGGAGAAATCAATTTTTTTTTTGAACATTCTAGAGCATCGCTTATGCGACGCTTTAGAAAGGACGACGCATATGCGACACTATCGAGTTTGCCCACATTGCAAATAACGTCGCTAGGTAGCCACGCTATTTGCGACGCAGAGATTTAGTGTCGCATAAGCGATGCAGGCATTGCTTATGCGACGTATCCCCTTTATAAAAAAAATGAAAACAATACCATCGCTTATGCGATGCTACCGTCACATGAGCGATGGTTCTCGTTTTTTTTCCGATTCGGGGGCGTCGCTATGCCCCCCTATTTCTTGTAGTGAAAGAGGGTGGGAGGGTGGGTAAATGAGGATTAAAATGGGATAAATGGTGTACAAAATGGTGATAAAATAATGAAGAAGAAGGGTTGGAGGGTGGGCAAATGGGCAAAATGAGGCCCAAAATGATGGTAAAGCTTCTCTCAATGAGGAGAAAGCAAGATCACCAACACACAAGCACCACCACCACCAAAATCACCGTGAAACACACCACCAAGACCTCCACCTAGTGCACTGATACCATGTAGGGAGTACACGTGCGGAAGCAAAATGAAAAGAAGAGTGTAATCACAAAAGAAAGAGTGTGTGAGACTCAAAATGAGTAGACCATGAAATGGGTAAACTCATGTGGATTAGAAATGATCTTTCCAAGAGCATGGAGTAGGCTCCTCAAGCTTCTAACCAAGTACAAATGAGGGGAGAGGCCCTTCTTATATAGATTTGGGAGGGGCTCTCAAAAGTACATCTCATGTGGGATAATTCCCTTGGAAGGAGAATGAATACAAATGGTAGAAGCACATGGCAAGGTACCCAAATACAATGGAAATACAATATAAACTAGAAATAAACTAGAAATGGAGTGCCTCCTAGATACGAAATGGAGATGCACTCATGCGGATACAAATGTAGATGAAGTGGGAGCAATCATATCATTAACATATTTAATATCAATTTTGCTAAAGACACGTGCTCCACAAATTTTGTCTAGCAAATCATCTATCCTAGGAATAGGATATCTATTTTTAACTGTGATCTTATTGAGTGCTATCTAGTCAATCCACATCCTATAAGTCTTTTTCTTCTTCTCCACTAAGAGAACATGTGCTCCAAAGGGAGAAGGACTAGGCCTTATAAGTCCTTTGTGGAGTAGATCCTTAACTTGATTAGCTATTTCTTTTTTATGTAAAGGTCCATGCCTATAAGGTGCTTTATGGGGAGGACAACTACCAAGAATAAATCTATACTATGGTCAAGAGATCCCCTAGAAGGTGTTAGTTTAGAAGGAAAATCAGCCATAAAGCAATCCTGATAGGAATCCATGAATGATTTATGTGCATTAGGAAGTGTATGCATATAATCAGCTATGTTATTGAAAAAAACAATACATGAATTGTAGCCTTTCCTAAATGCATGTTTTACTCGAGTATGACTAATTAATGGAAATGGTTGGAATTTTGCATTATAGACAAAGAAATATCTTGATTGTTAAACTTAAAATTTATTGTGTGTGTATGATAATCAATGCATGGATTATAATGGTGACAAAAGGGCATGCCAAGTATAACATCATAGGATTGCAAAGGGACAATTAGGAATGTGCATTCATCTACGTATGAACTTATACAAATCTGAACATTATGCACTTCACTTGTAACATTATATCTATTTCCTTGAAATACAACATGAACTTTATACATAGAAGGAAGTGGATGTAACCGGAGATCTTGCACTAGTGTATAAGAAATAAAATCATGCGAACTACCATCATCATGTAAAATATTAACAAATTTACCATGAATAGTACCTTGCATGCAAAGTAAAGAATGAATAGAAATTTTGTTACCCAAGGTACTTAAATCTTTTTCCAATGCTTCTTCGGTCCGACCAGGTTGAGTGTCTTCATAAACCACCTCCATGCTGTGTACTTGAGCTTCGACATGTTTCATATCGTTAATCCAGAACCTACATTTAGCTTGAGTATGACCAAACTTACCACAATGCTAGCAAGTAATATGGGGTCTCTTTTGTTGAGCATCCATCGTCATAGTTTGAAGGGTTGGAGGTTTGGTAGGTTGTAAGGGGATTGTCTTGTGGACTGGTGAGAAATTGTATTGAGGAGGGTGCTAAAAAGTAGGAAGGCACTAAAAACTAGGAGAAGAAAAAGCAGTGAAATGGCACTTGAAAGGAAAATTGAACTTGATTGGTTGTTGTCATTGACACGTTTGTTGTAAGCGAATGGACTTGGTGATGGATTGAAACTCCTTCTCTGCATCATGTGCAAAAGAAATAGCTTCATAGAGGTTCGTTGGACGTAGTGTGTTGAACTTGGTTTGGATTCCCATCTCCAAACCATCTTCATACTTCCGTTACAAGGTATCTTCAAGAATCGTTTCAAGTGAACCAATAAGTAGTAATCGTTGCCAAAAGCATTTAGTGTAGGTAGACATAGTATCTCCATCTTTCCATCCAAAAGTTATCCATGATCGATGAGCATGTAAGTGGAACTGAGGAGGAAGGAAGAACTCCTTGATCTTTTCTTGAAATGCGATCGATGTGGTGGGGTGGTTGGTGCTATGTCGCAAAACATTCTTGTTATGAATTATGGAATGTGTTGAACAAGGAATTATTGGAGTGTTAATTTATTAATAATGTGTTTTGGTGTTTTTGATATAGCATCTGAAGGTTTGTGAGGAGGTTGAAAGGGCGGACATCAATAATCCGACTTATAATTTATTTAGTTTGTAAATAAACCCGCATAGAAGGTTCTGTTGTTAGAAAAGTAGTGGTTAGAATAAGGGTCATTGTAGACTGTGATTTCTGATATTGAAAGCAAAGGCTTTCTACAAAAGTTACCAACTACTTTCACGCATGCTTTTTGAAGCCGCTCTCATGTAACCACTATTTTTGACTTAATAAAAAATCCTATAAATACATGCACTCTGTGGACTGTCGAAACAGAGTGCATGGGGGGAGATTGCACCCAATATTGCGTTCTATCTCGTCTCTTGTTTTGTCTATTTTTCTATGCGTTTCAGCATTCGTAACCTCTGTGTGCACGTGAGTAAGATCCTGATAACCATGGTATCAGAGCCCTGCAACGTCACTACAGAGGGATCTATTTTTGTTCGTTTTGGCGATTGCTCTCTGTTTCATTGTTCTCTGTTCGTGATTCCGATTTGGATTCCGGTTTCCATTACCATTTCTTGTTCTTGTTCCTGTTCCAATTCCAGTTCCAGTTTTTGGTTTTTGGTTTCTATTTTTGTCCCAGTTCTAGAACCAGAACCTACGTTTATACCTACATTTACTCTTAAATTTACTCCTTCGACTTACTCCAAGGTGTCGACTAAGGCAGGCATTACTTTGGCATCTTTGGCACCCAAGGCTCCCTTAGCGACCATTGGCAGCTGTTGGCTACGTGCAAACTAATTTTAATTTATGAGTGGCAATAAGCGAGTTTTAGATTCACCAAGGTGGGAGGACTTGAACCCACAACCTCATTCACACAAGGGAAGTGCTTTACCACTACACTCTCTCTTTGTGTTTCACTCTAGTTCTATCCTCTTATATTTAACACAACTTGCATCTCTTTCTTACTTTTTCAAGAAGGTTTGGGCAAGGTAGCACGACGTGGTGCGATGCGAAATGTCTAAGGGTACATCCTGTCAGGGTACATCTAGACAAGGTACATCCTATTAGGGTACATCGTGCCAGGGTACACCCATCTAGGATACATACTGTTAGGGTACATCTCCCTAGGGTACATCCCGATAGGGAAGCACTAGATTGAGGATCCAAGATAACTTGCTTGGGTGAGAACTAGGTTCAAGAGATCGAGGTTGAGAGCAAGGAAAGTCCGTAGCAAGAGGGTTTTGTTCTTTTCATACTCATGGATCCTATGAACACCGTGGTAGATTTTGGTAGTTCACCTCTACCTGAGGCAACACTTGAGCAACAACTAGAGCTCTTGTGGCATGAACTTCAAGGCGCTCAGAAAGAGATCCGAAAATGTGATGAAGTCCTACAAAAGATGCAAACTGATGAAGATAACCTTACGAGGGTGGTCAAAGCTATTCTCTCTGCCTAATCGGATGGCATGCATCCCAAGATTGGTGTTAAAAATTACCATTTTTTACGGTTTGATAGCCATAAGGATGGCCCTTTAGTCATTTCATGGTTTTCATAGTTTGATGATTTTTATACTGATGAAACATATGCTGAAAGTGAAAAAGTCAAATTTGCCACTAACTATTTAGTTGAAAAAGCTCAACTCTGGTGGAATGTCATGTGGCACAGTACAAAGCATCCAACAACGTGGAAGGCTTTCCAAGATAAAGTGAAGGATCCTTTTCTTCCTCCTCAATATCATCTACATGTTTGACATGCATGGACAACCTTTACATGGAAGGAGGGTGATATAGTCACTACCTACATGGTGCGGTTTTGGCAAAATTTACTATTGGTTTGAATGCTTGAAGAAGTACCGGAGGATATCTTGCAACAAAAATACGAAGATGGTTTGGAGGTCGGAATCCAGGCCAAGCTTCACATTCTATGACCTACAACCCTCAACGAGGCTATAACTTTCTCCTATGATACAGAAAAAGAATTCGAGTCCATAACCAAGTCAATCTGTCTACAACAACCGCGTCAACAAGCACTTTATGTTAAATCCACATTTACTATGAAGTGTAATTTTAATGCCCCATCTTACTCTAGTTTTCCTCGTTCTCCACAATCCAATTACTCAACTCCACCTATTGCTTCATCTCTCCAACCAACCAAACCACAAACTCTCCAAACTTCAGCGGTGGATGCCCAACATAAGCGACCACTGCTGAAGTTTGGAGGGTTGGTGGTTTGGTTGGTTGGACATATGAAGCAACATGTGGAGTTGAGTAATTGGATTATGGAGGACGAGGAAAACTAGAGTAAGATGGGGCATTAAAATTACACTTCATAGGAAATGTGAATTTAACATAAGGTGGTCGTTGACGCCATTGTTGTAGATGGATGGACTTTGCATGGAGGTCCATAATGAAGAAATTCCTCATGTTTGGATAGAGGAATCATTGGAGAAGGACTTAAGTACCTTGGGTAATGATATCTCTCTTCATTCTCTACTTTGCATGCAGGGTAGTATTAATAACAAGTTGGTTAATATTTTACACGACGATGGTATTTCACATGATTTCATTTCACATTTATTAGTACAAGAACTTAAATTAAAAACATTTCCTTCCTTGTATAAAGTGAAAGCTGCATTTCAATGTAATTGTTATAATGTAACACGAGAAGTGCAAGATGTTACGATTAGCATAGGCCCATATGTTGATTCATGAACCTTTTTAATTGCACCTTTGCAATCTTATGACGTTATACTCGGTATGCCTTTTCGTCACCATTATAACCCACACATTGACTACCATACACATACCTTTAACTTTGAATTTAAAGGTCAAATCATTACTTTGTTTGTGCGGCATGATTTTTAGCCATTCCCATTGATTTGTCATACTCAAGTAAAACGTGCACTTAGGAAAGGATTCAATTCATGCATTTTTTTTGTCAATGTCATCAATGATTATACTCATACACTTCTTGATGCACATAAACCTTTCATGACTACTTATAAGGATTGTTTTATGTCTGAGTATCCCTTTGAACTACCACCATCTCGAGGATCCTTTGACCATAGCATAGAATTAGTCCCTAGTAGTTCTCCTCCTCATAAAGCACCTTATAGAAATGGCCCACTACATCAAAAGGAAATAGAAAACCAAGTAAAAGACCTACTACAAAAAGGACTTATAAGGCCTAGTTCTTCTCCATTTGGAGCACCATTTCTCTTAGTCAAGAAGAAGAATAAAGCTTAGCGAATGTGCATTGATTATAGAGCCCTTAACAAGATCACAATCAAGAATAGATACCCTATTCCTCGAATAGATGATCTCTTAGATAAGTTACGAGGAGCTCATGTCTTTAGTAAAATTGATATAAAATCGGGTTACCATCAGATTCGTATGACACAAAGTCATATTTTTAAGACTTCATTTAGAACTCAAACTGGCCATTATGAATTTATGGTAATGCCCTTTGGAATTACTAATGCCCTAGCTACGTTTGCACGAATGATGAACAACATTTCCTTGATTACCAAGCTTTTGTTCTTGTATTCTTCGATGATATACTTGTTTACTGTAAGAATGATAGTGAGCATGAAAAGCATCTTGAAACAATTTTTCATTTGTTACGAGAGAACACACTTTACGTTGATCTTGAAAAGATTTACTTCTTTCAACATAAGCTAGAATATCTAGGACATATTATTTCAAGTGAAGGTGTGCATGTGGACCAAAAAAGATTAAAGTTATAGTATAATGACCTACAACACAATCAATCAATGATGTTCATTCTTTTCTTGGGTTGTCTAGTTTCTATAGGAAGTTTATTCGAAATTTTTCTTATTTAGCATTGCTTCTTACCTTGTTATTGAAAAAGAAAATAAAATTTGCATGGGGACTTACCCAACAACAATCCTTTGAAAAACTTAAACATGCACCTATTTTACAGTTACCTGATTTTTCACAACCCTTTCATGTCGTTACTGATGCAAGTGGTTCAGGAATAGGTGTTTTTTTAATGCAAAATGATCATCCCATTGCATTTGAGAGTAGGAAACTTAAGCCCTCAGAAAAGAATTATAGTACATATGATAAATAATTGTTACTAGTTGTGCATGCTTTGCGAATTTGGGAACACTATCTTATGGGCTCTGAGTTCTTAATCAAAACCGATCAACATGCTATTAAGCATTTATTAAATCAGCCCTTAATCTTTGATCGGCATCTTAAATGGGCATCATTCATTCAAAATTTCCAACCCAGTATCCAATATCATCCTGGTAAAGCCAATGTTGTAGCTGATGCTCTTAGCCATTTTCCTTTACATTCTATTGTTTTGCATAATATTTCTGCCATTCAAATTCATTCTTTTCAAGAAATGATTTCCACTTATGCATCTGATTTGTATTTTTCACGTGTATGGCATGACTTCAACAATGGTGCATCTTTATCTGATGAACATTATACATTTCATAATGTTCATCATAAATTTTGATGAACATTATACATTTCATAATGTTCATATTTTCAACATAGATTATGCATAACCTAAGCTTTTAAAGATTTTGTCATCAAAGAAATGCATGAACCATCTTACATGGGTCATAGAGGCATACAAAGCACCATTTTTGCTTGCAAATATTTCTTCTTTTGGCCACACATGGAAAACGATAATGCAAGTTATGTTTCTCAATGCATTGCATGTCAGTGTGTAAAACATCATCATGGTAAACCATTTGGATTATGAATGCCACTTCCCATTCCGAACGATCCATGGGAACAAATCTCTATGGATTTTGTCACAGGGCTTCCTAGCACTTCATCACATAATGATATGATTTGGACAATAGTTGATAGGTTTAGTAAATATGCATATTTCATTCCATGTAGAAAAACTTTGTCTGCACCTCATGGTACAAAATTATTCATTAAATGCATTTTCCCACATCATGGATTTCCTAACGTAATGTTATCTAATTGTGATGTTCATTTTTGCAATCATTTTTGGGTTGCCTTATTTCAACATTTATTGCATTGTTATTCATTAGATAGTCCCACTAACTAGGATGAAAAGTTACCATTACTTCAATTATTGCTCAAGATCACATTTCTATACTTCACAATGTTCATGAGTACATTAGGAAAAGTCAAGAACGATACACACGTAATATCAATACAAAACAATTAGCTAAGGAATTCAAGGAAAATGATCTTGTGTGGTTGCGTATCATTAAAAGATGTATCAAAAATATTTTGCAGCATCCTAAAATTAAACTTGCACCACACTATTATGGACCGTTTCACATTATACAAAAAATTAATGATAATTCATTTGGATTAGATATACCATCTCATTGGAATATACATAACTCTTTTCATATTAGTTTACTTAAACCATTTAAAGGAACTTTACCACTCATTCCACTTCTTGATGACCCTCCTTTAATTGAAGAACAATATGAAATCTTGGTTCCTGAGAAAATCATTGATCATGATGTCACTACTACATGTCCAGGTACTCAATATCATTGATATTTAGTAAAGTACAAAATTCACTCTATTGAAGAATGTCAATGGATACATAAAACACAATGAACACCCCATTATGACCATTTAATTTTTGCATATCATACACAAACACATTAATATAACACCTCCATGAACATTTCCATGCATGTGTATTTACATGGAACATGCTTATTTTCGTTCAATGATGAAACATGTGATTGGCCATCCATGTTTATTATTTTATCAGCTAAGGTCAATTGCTTTTTCAACTAAGGGGCATGTTATTAATTATGGAATGTGTTGAACAAGGAATTGTTAGAGTGTTAATTTATTAATGTATTAATTTGTTCTGGTGTTTTTGATATAGCAGCTAAAGGTTCATGAGGAGCGTGAAAAGGCGTGAAACGGTGGACATCAATAATCCAACTTATAATTTATTTAGCTTGTAAATAAACCGGCGTAGAAGGTTCTGTTGTTAGAAACAATTAGAAAAGTAGTGGTTAGAATAAGGGTCATTGTAGACCATGATTTCTGATATTGAAAGCAAAGGCTTTCTACAAAAGTTACCAACTTTTACTTTCAGGCATGCTTTTCGAAGCCGCTCTCATGTAACCACTATTTTTGACTTAATAAAAAATCCTATAAATACATGCACTTTGTGTACTGTCAAAACAGAGTGCATGGGGGGAGATTGCACCCAATACTGCATTATGTCTTGTCTCTTGTTGTGTTTATTTTTCTATGTGTTTTCAGCATCTGTAACCTCTGTGTGCACGTGAGTAAGATCTTGATAACAATTCCACCATAGCTGGCCCTTAGCCACCAAATAATTAGTAAAAAATTTCACTTTCTCAATTTTCGAATATGATTTCTCAAAATAAAAGTCATCAAATTGAGAAAGCCATGAAAGAACAAATTGGCCATCCTTTCGCCCATCGAATTGAGAAAATTGGAAGTTTTTTGCACCAATCTTGGAATGTGTGTCTTGCTTTTGATCAGTGGTAATGGTCTTCACCACCCTAACTATGTTATTGTCATCACTCTACAGTTGTTGAAGTGCAACATCACATTCTTTTATCTCGTTTTGGGCATGCTGGAGCTTGTGTCACAAAAGTTCCAACTGTTGCTCAATCGATACCCTGGGTAGGGATGATGTACCAAAATCTTTGATATTATGGGTAGGGTCCATAGCCTTATATAGAAGCAAAACCTAGGACTAAGCATGTGAAAATAATTTTAACAATAGTGTATATAAAAAACAAAATAATAATAAAAAATAAGTAAATAAAATAAATGAGAGTGTCTGATAAATAAATAAATAAATAAATAAATAAATGGAAGAGAGTGTTAAATAAATAAATAACTAAATAAAAAAGTAAGGTGAAGAGAGTGTTAAAATTTGTATTTAAATATTAATTAAAAGGAATGGGATGTCAATATATGAAAATAGGCTAGTGGATAAAGGTTATCTTTTGGAATTGTGAGGTTGTGGGTTCAAACCCTACATACTAAATAAGGAACTAAGTAACCTAACTAGAAAAGTAAGTAGGCTAACTAGGGAAATAAGGAAGCTCTTATTGCCACTCATAATTTAGAATTGGTTCGTGCATAGCCAACGAAACCAAAGGGAACCAAAGTGAACCAAGAGAACCATGAGTGCCAGAGAATCCAAAGATGCCAAAGTTATGCCATAGTTCTATGCCTTATTCAACACCTTGGAGTAAGCCATAGGAGTAACCAAACTTAATAAACGAATTTGATAACAGAACTGAACTTGAACAGTGAACAGTACACTGGGAGCATATGAAGTACAATGAGTACAGTGAGCATAGGGAAGACAGTGAGGAAAATGAGTATAGTGAGTACAATGAATACAGTGAGCACAATGAGCACAATGAGTACAATGTCATAGTGAGCACAATGCATAGTAAATAAAAAAAAAAAGAAAACAAACACACCGCGAACCAAAACAAACAAACTTGATAAACAAAAATCTGGACTAGACGATTGAAACGGATTTGGATGTGATACCGCTATTGACCAGATCTTGCAGACATACATATGCAGAGTTAGTATAGAAATGAAATCTCACAAAAGCATAAATAGAATAGACAGAGACAAGATATTGGACATAAGATTGGGTACAACTCCCCCCACATACTCTGATGGATGAGTCTATTAGAGTATGTGCATTAATAGGTATTTCTCATTACGTCCTGAATAGAACATACATGAGGGTAGCGCTTCAAAAAGTGTGCATTTATGAAAATTAGCTTTATTTACAAAATCGTCGCTTTCTAAGCGATCTACTATTTTTACAAAGATATCGCTTTCTAAAGCGATCTATTATTTTTACAGAAAATATCTAACATATTATCTTTGAACTATCTTCAAAAATATCTGAATAAGTCCATGTGTGTTCACACCCTCATGAGTCTTCACCTGCTCAATCAAAACACAATCACATTAAAAACCTCAAGACACAAAATCCATATAACATTCCTTTATTCCATAAAGTATAACATCAATCCTTCATTATGGAACTTCTTTGAGATCTCTCTTCAACTCTCCATCTATAATACCACGAAAAGAATTAGAAGTATGTGCTTCTTCTTCACACACACAACAATCTCTCTCTCTCTCTCTCTCTCTCTCTCTCTCCCCTCGAATCCATATTCCACACAACATAGACCCTACAATATTTCCTATATTGCTTCACTTCTCAAAAGAGCATTACAGGATGCACTCCAAACTTAGTATGCCTATCTAGAAAACCTTTTTTGAAACTTCTGAATGTTAGGTTCTTGATTCCCAAATTAGATGCTTTTGAACTTTTCCCACCTAGATTTGTTCTCCCTTGCACTCTAAATAACATCATATTTGGTAAAGATGTTGGGCTTGATTATGTGGCACAAAGCACTCCACTTCCTCTGCCCCAAACATTCAAAATATTCTTGGTTTTAATAAACACCACCTGTTTAGTGCGACGAAGAGACACTATGATCATTGAAGCTTTCTTGTTCCAACATGAGATGGGTTTTGAACAAATGATCTATATTCTAAGCCAAAGGATTTCATCATGTTTCCCACCGTGAGAATGACACACACGGAAGTGGAGGATCATATGAGTGAAAGTGGGGTGCCTCTAGGGAAACATATTTGTAGCATGAACCTCTAAGAGATTATAAACGAACATACATGACTTGAATTCATATCCATGAGTATTCACTGAGTGGTACGATGTATGAGAACCAAGTCACCTTTTCTTTCCTCATATGTTTGTTGTGCTCAGACATCCTCATATGTTTTTTGTGCAAGATTCCCAACTCAATGTTGAGATGGCTTCTCAACTTTTGTGCTCTCTTCATATACCTCCTCATATACCACTTACCTTTTGTGCTATTTGTGTTATTCCCACTTTCCCCAAATTCTGTTCATTGACATCACTCGAGCATGGGCTGTTGTAAGGAACTCTGTTATGTTATTGTTACCATAGTTGTGTGATTGTGGCGTTCTTGTGTAATGGACACTCTGTACCTGCTTTCTTACATTAGTAGAGTTGGTAGTAGGAGCTTTTCTTCTCACTATTACAATTTACCACCCCCTGGGACATGATCACTCAGTCTTCTCTGGACTTTTCTTGTATCAGTCTTCCTTAGATTAGTTCCCAACTTCCCTGTGATTCTCCCTCTTTTGTAAGGGTGCCCTCAGCCATGAAGCCTGAGCTGCCGTATGCTATTTTTATTTTTAATCCAGTCTTCTGATTCTCTTGTACTATAAACTTTCGTGTTGTCGCAAATTGATAGGGTGGGCTGATACATCTTGTAGGACCTTGGGTCGTGATGAGCATGCATGCAGCAGCAGCAAAAGCCCTTATGCCGAGTTACACACAATCTCCAATTGTTCCCTTGCGGAACAGGAGATCTAGTGAGGAGCGGCTTCTTAGGGAGTCTTTCTTCCAAAAGAGCGCGCATGAGTCTGCAATTCAAGCTTTGCATCAATCCCCAAGAGGGTATCACGGAAACTGTGTTTCAGATGCATGCTCAACAGAGTAGTGGTTATGGCCTTATCGGTGGACTATTCAGATTCTATACCGTTGGTGTATGCTCTGTTCTTATTTTAGGTTTTCAATGCAACCTGTGACGTGCATTCTTCCTTGTTACAAACGTTTGGCCGATTCGATACCCGGTTCACCCTTGAATTCTTCATTTGGCTTTTTTCGCACTTACTGGAGATCCTTTCATTTTCAAGCTATTGATCACATCAGTTCGCAGACTGACAATGAAAGATCAACAGGACTCCGTGCCATAAAGCGGTCAAGGCAGGATCTTACGGTCTTTCTTAAACAAGTGCTTGACAGTTGCAATGTCGTCAAAATTTTGAATGAACGGCCATGGGATGAGGTTACTGCAGGTGTTTTGAAGAGCTCTAGCCTGAAACTTACTCCTTATGTTGTTTTTCAGGCGATCAAATTGTGTCTGGACCTTGATAACTCCTTGGAATTTTATAGATGGTGGAGGGCCCTAGATGACACAATGTGTGTGGATAGTCGATTATACGCAGTTGTATTGCATCGATTGGGATCAACACAGCGCATAGAGGAGATGGAGGCGGTGGGTAAAGAATGTGAATCTAATTGTAAGGCCACTACGGCTACATTTACTGTACAAATTGCTGCTTACAAGAAAGTAGGCAATTTGGATGGAGCTTTACATACGTGGAGAAGGATGGAGAAGAGTGGATTGAAGCCATCCTCATCAGCATTTTCTGCTATCATAGATGTATTTGCGAGCTTCAAACTGTATGAAGAAGCTGCTGATACTTACTTGCTTTCCTTGTGGGAGGGGCTTTATCCGAATGTGACTACCTTGTCAATTTTCATTCATCACCTTGCATTAGCAGGGAAGATGAATTCAGCAATGGCCATCTTCAATGATATGTGTAAGATGAGGATTAAACCAAAATTATGGACATATGCCTCGTTGATGCAAGGATATGCAGGCCCCGGTGACATTGATGCCATTGTGAAGTTAGTACGGAATCTGAAAGATATAGGACTTAGGCCACATCGAGCTCGCTTCAGAAAGCTTTTTAGGGACCTAATCAGAGAGCAAAGGCAAGAGGATGCCCTTCTAATTATGAAGGAGATGTGGCCTGAGTTTTCCTCTAAAGATTTGAGGGACTTGATTCATCATTATCAGGATGTCTTAAGAAATGAAGAACAACATTGTGAAAGCAGTATGTCCGAAACTAGTGATTCAAGTGATGATGAAAATGGTGACAACAGCAGTAAGATACTCTCATCAGATTCTCCACTTCTATGGAATTTTGATGGTTTTGTCCGACATCTAAATTCTTGGTCTGTCACAACTGCCTTGGCCCTTGGAAATGCAAAAATAAAGTGGAATAGTTTTATCGTTTCAGAAATGATAAAGCGCATTAATAGAGTGGATGTTGCATGGAAGTTTTTTATTTGGGTTGAGGGACAGCAAGGTTTCACTCATGATGAGTTGACCTATACAGAAATGATGAGTTTGCTTTCCAATGAAGGAAACATTGCCACTGTTAAACAAATCTTAGTGGAATTACAGAGTAGGCAGTTAAATTTACCTCTGAGCATATACAATAAGGTGCTTCAGATGTGTGCAGTGAAGAAAGATGGGGATTTTGCCATAGATGTTTTTAATCATCTATGTTCTGCGGGGTTAGAGCCAGATGTTATGACCTATGAACAATTGATTCATGCTCTCTATGAGTGTGGTTCTTATTGGCAGGCTGCCACAGTTCTTGAAGAGAGGGAAAAAGTGGGTTTTCTCCCAACTGCTCGCAGTTATTCTTATGTAATTTGTGGCCTTGCTGAAGCTGGCCAAATAGAGTACGCAAAAGCATACTATTTTAAAATGCATGACAGAAAATTTGAATTTTTAGATCAAATCTTTAGTGCCTTCATTTATGGGTTCTGTAAGATTGGCAAACTCCAAAAGGCGGAACAACTCTTAGAGCAGATGAGAAACGCAGGCATGCAACCATCAGAAAAGATCTACAACATGATGGTTCAAGCCTTTAAGCAAGCTGGAAAGAAGATAGAACTGTGCAAAATTGAACCTCAGAGGAAGGTGCCACTACCCAGTAAGTCCTTGATCAAGCAGCAGAAGTTTGAAGCATGCTTGAGGGTTTATGGAGCTTTTAAAGACAGTTTTGCAGAAAGTGATGATATGCAGTTATATGCAACTGGTTGAGCTTCATTTCGCTCTGCTGCTCTGATCCCTCATTTTCTCTAAATTGTTGCTTGAAGTACCCTGGTATATTTTAGTGAGGAACAGGTTTCTGAAAAGCATGATAGAGGATGTGTTTGATTATTCAGACCTACAGTTGCAGATTGACAGCCAAAAGATTCTATTGTTTCTGTGTTCTTCTCAAAAAGACTTGCTTGTGGGTTGACAACTGAAAGCTTCATCTTGGTTATGGAAACGCTGTCCTCTGAACTTTCACTTTGTTCTAATATAGTGATAAGTGCAGTACTTAGCCTCTTGGAAGTTCGGTATAAGCGAATGGGTGTGTACTGATGGTACAGACTCGAGTTGTCAGACATTTTGAAGCATTAAATACGTGAAGCCTGATGCTTTGAACCTGGAAATTGTTGTTGAATACCATGCTGTTATCAAAGCTAAAAAGGAGGATGAGAGGAAGAAATGTGAAGGTACAAGTGGAATATTTGTTTGGCATTAGGTCCTTTCAGGGGAGGAAGGAGGTCACGTTAAACACTGCAATGTGATCAGAGGCCAGCTCCCTAAAAAATGGTTTCAAGGTAACATGCTCCACTTTGGAAGCGGTTCTCTAGCCCTGTTCCTTGAGAGCCCTCTTGACTTTGCTCATGAGATCAATCAAAGATTGTAAAAATTACTGGGTTTGGATATCCAAGGAGTCTCTTTTGCAAGATAATAGGTTGAACCTTTACTGGAAGAGGCACTCTGGAGATGATGAAACTAATAAAAGACTATGTATCATCCTTTTCTGTGCTTCAAGGACTGTGATGCTCATAGTCAAGTTCTATAATCAATTTTAAAACCATTTCGAAAATGAAAAGATTCGTGAAGGTTTGTAAATTCAAATCTCAGTCAGTTACATGGCTTGACAAATGTTGGACAAACCTCTAATTGTTCAAACAACATTATGGTTTTAGCAGCACATCTTAGTGCTTTAGAAGAACATGGTGAACTCTTGGCATCTGTGCGTTTTGTCCTTCTGCTTGAAGTCCTTCGAAAATCTTGTCACTGTTTGCATTGGTTGTGCTTGACTGGACAATTTTGAGATTTAAGTGTCATCTTTTATTGTGTTAGTTGTCAGACAAGCTGAGCAGATATGCCTCTCCACTAATTTGCATGAAGTATGTAAGTCTTTAACGATTTATTTCAACGACAGGTTTTCTTTTTCTTTGCATGCTTTTTGTTGACCTTGAGATAGTCGGCGTAAATATATGACTAACCGATTCTATATAGTGGTAATTGGGGTCTTGTTTTGAAATTCTCATGAGAGGGAGAGGGAGAAGGGAGAGGGAGAGAGAGGGACAAAGTGATGGAAAAACAAAATGGATAAAGAGGATGGGTGAAGACAAACGAATTTAAAGTGAAAATTAAATAAGAGACGGACCTAATCATAGACATACTATCTTCAACTAATAAATGAACCAATTGTTAATATATTTCGGTACACACCGTCTGGGCGCTTTTTTCCCTCTTTAGGAGGTTTCTTTCCCTCGGATTGTATATATGCCTATAAAGTTTAATGGGCTACTTACCTTTGTACATTGGCTTAGAATACACTCATTGTTGTGCTCAAAGCTGCTTCTTCCTCCCATTTGTGTGAGTCCACAGTTCTCGATCTCCAACAATTGGTGTCCGAGCATGCACCTTTCTAGAGGGCATTGTCGACACCCTTCCAGTCATAGTTTCAGAATTGCAGGAAAGTGGGTGAGCATAGCATACTCAAGCTCGTTAGTACAAATCTACTTCGTTTTGTGGTGTCGGAATTTTGTGTAATGTCGGTACTAGAAAAGTTATATATACTCACAATTATATACTTTTGCGTATTTGGTTATTGGATATTATCTTTGTTCAGCTGTTCTTTGGATACTTATACTCACATTATTATTGCTTAGGACTCTTTTTGTTCCCAAAGTAGATGGCACGATGGGGTAATGCTAATATCTTGAACACATACTTAACAAGAGTGTGGAATTGATCCTGGTAACTCAAGTTGAGTACATGGTTTTGGTATTTTTATGATGAGAAATAGGAATAAATAGGGACCAATGTTAAATTCGCTATATTCTACTTGACTATAATGACTCCACTCGATAAGTGTACATGGTTTTGGTATTTTTATGATGAGAAATAGGAATAAATAGGGACCAATGTTAAATTCGCTATATTCTACTTGACTATAATGACTCCACTCGATAAGTGGAAACTATCTACGAGTAATGTGGGTGCAAGCATAAAATGATTTGTACGGTAACGTGTTAAGCTTAAATAAATTGTAATTGTGTGGTGTCTGTACTATACTTATGTAGTCACAACATTGACCTTAGATATGGTGATGGAAAAAGGATATTGCAAGTACATCGAAGGAGAGAATGAAAACGCTCCACAATTACCAAAGAGGAATCAGATCGTGGATTAATTAAGAGCATATGAAGAGTGGAATCAAGGAGCACGGAAGGTAATGTATTGACTATCTGTTAGCATACAGGATAGCATGATTGGACAGATATAGGATGCCAAACACCGAAAGAGGCTTGGAAAAGTTTGGTCACATTCTATGAGACCAGTACAAAGACATAAAAATTACAACTCAAGAACGAGCTGCATACATTGGAGAAAAAGAGCATGTTGATAAGTGACTACACCCTAAAAATCAAAAGCATATGTGAGTCACTTGCATCTATTTGCGTCAATGTAGGCGATGATGATAAGGTGGAAGTGTGCCTTCATGGTTTAGGAACTTCATATAAGCAGTTCAAATCTCATATTCAGACCAAGGAAAATATTATGAATTTTGCTGATCTGATATCCATGCTGATAATTGAAGAAAAGAATCTTGGTGAGGACTTAAACTCCCAAGGAAAACCTAGTTTTGAGTAGGTATTCTACTCTCGTAGAGGTAGAGGTTTCAAAAGTGGAAGAGGAAATAGTAACCAAGACCAAACAACAACAGAATCATGCAGGAGGTAGAGGACAATTTTGAGGTAGGAGGAGCCAAAGAGACAACACAAATTCCCAAAGAATTATTCAAGTAATGATAGTAAAGGATTCCATTGTCAGAGCATTTTTTGCATTAGCTACAACAAAAGGATGGATTTTGCATTAGATAAATGTGAATGATTCTTTCTTACATGGTGAGTTGCAAGAAGAAGTATGGACCAACCACAAGGATATGAGGATTCAAAGCACCCAAAATATTCTTGTAGGTTGCAAAAGGCTTTGTATGAGCTTAAACAAGGCCCTCGTGCTTGTCATTCAAGGATTGAAAATTATTTAACCACCATTGTATTTTCTATGTGTAATGTAGATCACTCATTATATGTAAGGAAGGATGATGATGTCATCACGATTGTCGCTATTTATGTTGATGTCTTGATTGTAGGTGGTGATAATGAAGAAAGCATTAACGAGGTAAAGAAACTCCTTATGTAGGAACTTGACATGAACAATCTTGGTGTGCTGTGCTATTTCTTGAGCATTGAGTTTATACATACAGAACAGGTATATGGATGTTGCAAAAGCAGTATGCCTTGAGTATGCTTGAAAAGTATGGTATGGATGATTGTAAGCCAATTTCTACACCATTAGGTCAGAATTTGAAGTTGGATACTATGTCAGGTGAAGCATTGGAAAATGCTACTATGTACATGAAAATTGTGGGAAGTTTGATATATCTCACAATTACAAGGCCTGATCTAAGCTACACTTTTGGACTTGAAATTCAATTTATGCAGGTTCCCATGAAAACACATTTAGATGCTTTGAGACACACTCTACAATATGTGAGTGCTACTTTGGATTATGCATTATCTTATGAAGCTGGTGCAAAAATTGCATGTTCATGGATACACTAATGCATATTAGACTGGAAGTGTTCCATATAGAAGATCTACTAGTGGCTTTCTATTCTCACTTGGGAGTGAAGCTATTACATGGAGCAATAAGAAGCAACCCACTATTGCTTTGTTGAGTATTCTATTGAGGTATATACGATGCTGTACACTGATGTTTTATCCCATGTTCAGCTAGAAATGCACTAAAGTCAGAAGACATATATTCCCCCCCTCCATTAGAGTGGAGGGTGCCCATTTTACATGCTGACAGATTTTCAACCAAAACCAAAAACTGTTTGAAGCACATGAACACTTTGGACTTTTCTTTCAATGGATATATCCATGCATGTCTGGAAAAATCATCAATGAAAGTCACGAAGTAAAGATAGTTTCAAAAAGAGGGTGTCTGCATAGGACCACAAACAATCACTATGAACAAGCTGCAATTTTTGTGTAGCTCGAACAAAACCATCTTTTGGGAATGAGGAACGTTCCATTTTGCCCAAATTACAACCTTCACATACATGTTTACAAGGTGCCTCAAGTTTTCGCAAAGAGGACACCATTTTAGATTTTTGCAGGCATAGCAAACTAGCAAAATTCAAATGACCAAAGCATGCATGCCAAAGCTTTGCATCTGACATACCCTGAAAATCATGTACTGCACATGTTGAATCATTCGCAGATCTTTCATAGTCTATGAGCTTATACAACTCACGACATAAAATGCCAAAAGCAATAATCATGTCGCCATTTGACAGATCATGAACTGTACACCTGTCATCAACAAATTTTCACAACCAAGCCAATCTTTACTAAAGCTGAAACTGATAACAGATTCTTCTTGATCCCTAGCACAAATAAAGCATCTGACAAAGTGAAAGAACTACCATCAGTAGAAGTCACAATGATATCACCAACTCCCATGATAAGATAAGAGGAGTTGTTGGCGCATGTGATAGTATTCCCTGTAGGGGCAGGCTCGAGTGAAGCAAAGAAACTGCACTACAAGGTAATATGTTTGGTCACCCCACTATCAAAGTACCAAACATTTGAGTCTACTACAGAGATGCACTGCTCATGAGAAGATGGGTCAAAATTGCAAACACCCATTCTTCATCCTGCACAAGATTAGCAGATTCTGTTTTCGGTGTAGAGGCCTCTCCAACAACCATTCCAACCTCTTTCTTCTTTGCCTCTTTAGCAGCCAGTTTTGGACAGCTCATAATGACATGATCATTTGCTTTACACTATCTACAAAATAATTTATGCTTTCATGATTTCTTCTCATCTTTGTCTTCCTTCTTTGATTGTACAGAATTAGTAGATTTCTGCTTACTAGTAGAAGAGCTCCATTTTCATTTGCCCTTCGGACTAGCCAGGAAAGCTTGATTTGCAACACACATAATATACTTGTTTTGCCTAGACTGATCTTCCTACAAAAAAACAGAAACTAACTCTTCACATGTTAAGGCATTTGGATTGCCTTTCATCATCAAACGAAGAGTAGAAGCAAAACTCTGATATGAGTCGGGAAGACCATTCAAAACAGTCTGCATAAGTGAACTATTAGGAAGGACTTCATTAGCAGAAATCCACTATTTCTTCAAATCCTTGATCTTTGTCAGAAAACGGTCCATAGAATCACCTTCAATCATGTGCTCACTCTCCAACTATTTTTGGAGCTAAGCAACACGAGCCTCATTCCTAGCCCAGTACAATGTGGTAAGTGTATCCCAAGCATCCTTAGCTGTTCTGCAAGTGCGAATGTGACGAATAATGGCACGTTTGACAAATGAAGCTATCAATGCATGTGCTTGAGTATCACTGCCATGCCAACGAATTTGCTCTATAGTAGGTGCAATAGAAACAACAGTACGAACAGGAATCTATAAAATATCACCATCTTCGATACCATCTACATCAGCTTCAGTACTTGTACTTGCAATATCTGTGTTTGCGGGTGTAATAAGATGTTTTTCAACACCTTGCACAATATTCCACAGTCCTTTTGCAACCAATAGATGACGCATCATATGAGCCCACAATGGATAATTGGTACCATCCAAGTTATCCTCAACAACCAACATATGGAATACATCACTGCTTTTAGCCATGGCCACTGACTAAAATACCTTGATGTAGAAAAATGACTGTATCTAAAAAAGTTGAACAAAAGTACCCAAATGAGTTCTACTAGACCTGCAGCAGACTTTGAGATGCTTATACTGGCGAACCAAAACTGGTATATATCTTTGGTACAAAAAGATGAAATAGCCTACACAAGCGCTGCAATAGTGCGTTCAGAGGCCGAAGCGAGCTCAGATCGCGATTTTGACACCAAAGAGCGAAGGTGTTTTGATCTCCTAAATTTTAGCTTGTGTATGCACACCAAATTTTATGTGATTTTGAGACTGCGAGCGAAGGAGTGCCGACAATGCCCTAGATGAAGCGCGGACCTGCTCTGATACCAATTGTTGGAGTTAGACGTCTACAAAAGCATGCGAACAACACAAGGAAGAAGAAGAAGAAGCTTGGAGCACAACACACAATACTGAATGTATTACCACTAGAATGTACAAAGATAAGTAGCCCATTAGGGAAATATGCGTATATACAAGCCGGGGGAAAAATAACATCCTAAAGAGGGAAAAAAGTGCCCCGGTGGTCCTAGAGTGCTCACACACATCACTACCTAAATATATCAACAAAATTGAGCTTGAGGGGTAGTGTTGAGATATCAAGCTCAACATGTGATGATTGGGGATGACACGTATCAGTTTTTCATTTCTCTGACATGTATAGTGGTCACGTCAATATATGTCAAGAATACTTTAGTGAGCTTTACTAGATTTATCTATCGAGAGTGAGGGCACATTTGTTTCTTGCCATCTCACTCATTCAAAGTCATTATGGTTTTCCTTATATAATATTCTTTATATATTGCACTAATTGTATTTTTTATTTATGTCATTCATGTATTTTCCTTTTATGTAATAGAAGAAGAAGAAGAAGAAGAAGAAGAAGAAGAAGAAGAAGAAGAAGAAGAAGAAGAAGAAGAAGAAGAAGAAGAAGAAGAAGAAGAAGAAGAAGAAGAAGAAGAAGAAGATTCTTCCTTGCCTCAATCTACGTGTGCTTCTCTCTTTGTGTATGAGAGTGTGTGAGAGCTCTCTTCCTTATCTCCTTTCTCTTGAAAAATGGTGCTTGCTTCAAACCATATGATGACTTTTCAACTTCCACAATTTGTTTTCATGCCCTTTCTACAAAGAACCATGAGGATTAAATAATTACACTTCTTCATGTAAATCACCATTCAAAAATGTAGATTTAATGTCCAAATGATGTACATTCCAACCACGATGAACTACAAGTGGATAAATGCTATGATGAGTGGTCATTCCGCATGTGGGGGAAAAGGTCTCATCAAAATCAATGCCTCTCTCTTGAGCATTACCTTTGGCAACAAGCATCACCTTATACCCATCAAACATTCCATAAGGCTTATGTTTCAACTTGTTTACCCATTGGTGCCAATGGCCTTTTTACATGGAGGTAAATCACATAAAGACCAAGTATCATTATTCATAATAGCATCATATTATCATTGCATAACATCCATCCATTTTTTTGGATTTTGTGCTTCATCAAAGGAAACATGCTCATTCTCATCACAAAGACTAGAGACAACAATTGCATAGCAATATGATGCAATTGAAGCACTATGAGAGCCTGAATGGGTACAATATGATAAAGATGCATTTAATTTTCCAACTCTGAAAGTCTACACAAGGCATTTAGGCATAGTTTTAGCTCTTCTATGCCAATCCTCTCATCAACAAGTGCATCATGTAAATCTGCATAAAAAAATGGAATGATCTGCATTATTATTTGAAACTTGTAAAGGTTGAGAAATTTCCTTATCTAGACCAATACTTGACTGTCCATCTATAAAAAGAGACAACAAAGTTTCATACACATCCTTCACGCTAATTGACGTGTCTTTGCTACATTAAAGTAATAATTGAATTGCATCATCCACAAAAACATCACAACTTACCAAAATCCCTTTAGTTTTTGAATGATATAGATGATATCCTTTGTTTTTCAAACTGTATCCAACAAAAATACATTTCACTGGTTTATCATTCAATTTTTTACATTTTTTTTAGACACTAATGCATATGCTAGACAATCGATTTAACATAGATGAGCAAGAGATGGTTTGTGACCATGCCAAGACTCATATGAAGTGATCGGTTGTAGTGCTTTGGTGGGACACCTATTAAATACATATGCTACATACATAACAACTTCAAGATAGAAGTTATGTGGTAAAGCCTAAATTCTAACCATACACCTCATCATTTCCATGAGAGGCTTGTTCTTTCTTTCAAAAACTCCATTTTGTTGAGCTATATTGTAATAAATTAAGTCTATGATCTAAGGCATTGGCAAATTCAAACCAATATGAAATCACACACCGTTTGGTCACCCTTGCGTATGGCCAAGTATCTCTAGACTAGACTTAAGCATAGGTTAATGTGCTCTCTTAAACAAGTGATCCAATTAGCCTAGTGGTCAAGTCTCAAGGTTATGAAGGAGGAGGTCTTGGGTTCAACCCCCATGGGTAGCATGGGGATAGAGTTTTCCCAAAGAGCCTTCTAACTCAAGTTAACATGAGTTAATTTGAGTCCAGATAAACTTAACTCGAGTGGCAAGTACACCATCCATTAGTGGACTCTAGTGGAAGGTATTAAAGCAGTGGTTAAGTTCACTTCAACCACTATTAAACTCTAGTTCAAGATATTAAAGGAATGGTGGAGATTTCATATGCACTTTGGGACTCTAGTTACATTTGTGGTTCTCATTGATTTGAGAAACTATATGTAGAGGCATAAGGTTGGGAGGAGAGTCATCTCTCTAGCACATGGTGGTCCTAATAGTTAGCTCTTTGCATATATATGGAACTGTACACTGATGTTTTATTCCACACTAAATTGAAAATGCATTTAAAATAAGAAGACATGTATTCCTCCTCTCAATCAGAACGGAGGGTACCCAATCGACATGCTGACAAATTTTCAGCCATAGAGAGGAACTCTTTAAATCATATAAACACTTTGGACCTTTTTTTTCAATGGATACATGCATGCATGTGGAGAGAACTCATCAATAAAAGTCATGAAATATAGGTAGTTCCCAAATGAAGGTGTCTGCATAAGACCACAACCATCATTATGAACAAGTCAGTGTAAAATTTGCCATAGGAGAACTGACTTTTTGTTTTTAATGAGAGGGTGCCAGATATAAATAAATTTCATATCCCATCGAAGTCGCATCCAGTTGAGACACCATTTCTTGTTGAGACTAATGTGAATGTCATTGCAAGCTTCAACATATGGAAGCTTGGAGAGGCAATTACCATTATACCATTTAAGGCCCATTGGGTTCAAAGAGTCCTGTCCCATAAGTAGTCAGATTTTAGATCAATCCCAAGCATGGCGTCTGCTTAGTAAAACATTCCATTCATCGTATGTGACCATAGTAGTAGGGTCAAGGTCCTCAAAGTCCACCCATCTGTTCGTGTCCTGTTTCCAGAGGTGCTTCCATTGTTTGAATCCCTTATTCTAGAGTCTCTTGGCACTCAAGACATTCCAAGGCTCCACGTTTCTCATGCCTTGGATCGGGAACCAAATAGAGTCGTTTTGTCTTATACCTACGGCCCACTTCCAATCTTCACTGATTTTGATGTGAGGTTTGAATGTGTTCTAGCTCAACCATAAGGATCTTACCAGGATTGATCCTTTGGGTGAGACAAATTGGAGAGAATAGGAGGGTGAGGATGTCGAGGTTTTTCCATCCAAGGTAGCCTACCAAAGTAATCACGTTTGTGTTTCTGAAAATTAATGTGGCCCAAGAGGAATCTCTGTTGCACACGCCTTAATCATCCACTTAGCCGCAAGTTTATTGGCCATGCTGCCAATGTCCATAATACCCAAACCTCCATTCTCCTTTCGGCTAGTGAATATGGACCATTTGGTTTTAGGCACTCCCCTCCTGTTATGGTCCCCAGTCCAGAGAAAGTTCCTACAAGTACCTTCTAATTTGGCTAATTCTTGGTTCTTCGATCTCCAGCAAGAAAGAAAGTATATGATTGAGGATATGAGGAACGTGTTGATCACCATGGCCTGGCCATCAAGATTGATTTGCAAACCCCTCCAGTAGTTAAGTTTATTATTAAGTCTAGCAAGGAGCCAAGCCTACTTTTGTTCTAGAATAACACCGAAACCCAAGGGGATACCAAGAATGCGAATGATTTGACCTGGTTGAATGCTTTGGCATCCCTGCACAGTGAGGAGATTGGGTTGATTCCCTTTGATAGCCCTGAATGCAGTCTTGGTATGGTTAATTCTGGATCTAGAGGCCTCACAAAACGTGTCGAGGCACCACCAAAAGGTTTCCAAGCTCGTATCATCATTGTGAAAAAAGGCATTTGTGTCATCCACAAATAGCCTCATGGTCATTTTCCTAGAGTTATGTGGCAAAGTGATGCCTCTTATGTGACCAAGCTCCAATTGTTGCTTCACAAGTCGGCTCAGTCCTTCAGTGGCGATGGCAAAGAGCAGCGGGGCCAATGGGCAACCTTGTCTGATGGATTGTTTCAGTTTGATTGCCTTTGAAAGTTGTCCGTTGACATTGACTTTTGTTGAAGCATTGCCAAGGAGAGTGGAGATCATCCTAAGGAATCTTTGACTACACCCGAGGTCTTTTAGCGATTGTAAAATATAGTCCCATTCCAATCTGTCGTAGGCTTTCTCAAAGTCAATCTTGAGGAAGACAATGTCCTGATTAGATTCTTCAACGAAGTCCAGACCTTCCCAGAGATCAATGATGGCTTCCAATATTGACCCTTCCCTTAATGAAGCCTTTTTGGTCTTTGCTAAGCCACTGGTCTAAATGATAGGATATCTTGTTGGTAATGAGTTTAGCAAGAATCTTATATCCGGTTTGAAGCATTGTGATAGGTCTCCGGTTCTCAATTCTGTTCCTCTCCCCTTTCTTATGTATAAGATTGAGGATGCCATTGTTGAGACAAGTGGGAAGGGCGCCAAACTCGAGTGCCTCAAGCCAAACAAGATGCAAGGGGGTGGCCACCACACATTTGAATGATTTAAAGAACTCATTAGTGAGCCCATCAGGCCTCGGGCTCTTGCCGTTCGGAAGCGAATCAATAACTTCCAGGATCTCCTGTTTGGAAATGGAGGCATCAAGCAGAGCGCTCAAGTTGCATGGGATTCTATGCAAGGAAGTCCGAGAGATGGTGGCCATGCAATCCCGCCTACGGGTGGAGAGGGGACAAGCACTACCCAAGAGACTCGTGAAGTGTGCTTCTATAATGCCAATGTTTTCTTCCGCTGTTTTACATTCCAACCCATCCTTTTTTGATCTCCTCCTCGTATCTTAATCTTCCTCTGATATTTTGGAGTCCCTTCTGAGATTGAATATTCCCTTTATTAACTTCTTCTTCGAGTCTCCGGAGCCGGCGGTATAGGTTTTCTCTACATCTTCGACGGATGGTTTTGAGAGCCTTCGTGGTCCTAATCAAGATCTGATGTGACTTTTCCACTACGTTTCTCCAACACTTGGCTGGAGAGGTGCAGATGGCAAAGGCCTCAAACCACGCGTTAGTGATTTCATGGTGGATAGAGGGGAGCAAAAAGAAAAACGGGTTGGCTTGAAACCAAGGTGCCTTGCGACTTTTAGATAGAGGGGGGAAGGTGAGCACCATTGGGTAGTGGTTTGAGACGGTGAGGTCGATAGATTGCGTTAGGGTGAGAGGACCCCATTGATGGATGAGATTCTACGAAATATAGCTTCTATCGAGTCTCGCTTTCCTCAAGTCCTGACCCAATTGAAGATTGGACCAAGAAAAGCCATTTGGGTCCTTGACTTCGATCAGATCCAACAACAGTTTGGTTTGGTCCCATGTGTCTTTGTCTTGGCCATCAATGATACGGCCCTTGTTGTTCCACCTATCAGAGGGGTCCTCCACCATATTGAAGTCACCACAAATCATGACATTATGAGAAAACAAGTCCAAGGAGGACCAAGTATCGATCCTCGTAGCATCCTCGTTTGCACCATACATAGAAATCAGGGAGAATTGGAAGGGGGTGCTGAATGTAACCGCCAACCACCTATGGTTTATGTCTTCGCTCGTGTAGTCAAGCTTATTAGCCCAGAGGTGATTGATACCAATGGCAGTTCCACCAGAACCACGCTAATGGGTTGTGGAAAACCACACATGGGACTGAGAGATGCTCTTAAGTCTTTTTTGAAGGTCTTCTCCTTCAATTTTAATCTCCTAAAGACAGATGAAGTCCGGGTTTAAGCTTATGTTGTGGAGCCATTGACCAATAATGGTGGCTCTTGTGGGGTCAGTTAGCCCCCTAGTGTTTTGTGAAGCAATGATCATTTTCTTGCACTTCCCTCATTCCGAGGGTGCGACTTCTCTTTTTTTCTCTTGTAGTCTTCTTTCTTTCTTGAAGGGAGATGGTCCCGACCATGCGTCTTCGATTTGAGGGGGCTTTTCCAGGGCATACCTTCCAACTGTTTTCCCTTGCGGGAAGCCTCCTGTGGGGGAGAAGGAGAGGCCCTTTCCGGTATTGTTGTTCCAATGATGGAACTTTCACTGTCCATATTGTCCTCATTACTTGTGGTGAATCCATCTTCTTTGCTAGTTGTGTAGTCCTCTTGATTGATCGCATTAGAGGGGGGCCACTCCAAGGGTAAGTTTCTTGTTCCCTTTAAGTTTCAGGTCCCTCTCAAATAATCAAGCTCATTAACCTCCTTCTCGAGGTTGCAATATAAGTTATTGAGTGACTTTTCTAGAGTGTGTGACTTCTCTAAATGTCTCCTTGGGCTTGAGCTTCTCTCAGGGCTAGCTTTCCTTTTTCTTCTAACCTCTGTAAACCCTTCTGAGTCGGTTTTTGGGATTCCATCATCCTTGTCTTTCTCTTCAACTGTTGGGCCGACCTGCTTCCCCTTGAGTGTTTGGGCTTTGCTGGCTATTTCCTGCTTATTCTTTTGCTTCAAGGGGAAATCTTTTATTCGATGGCCTTGTTGACCACATTGAAAGCAGGCATTGGGCAGATTTTTAAAAGAGATCTCTTGAACCCAAGATTCCCCTTCACCCAAGTCAACAATAATCTTTGAGGGGAGAGGCCTGCTGAGGTCTGCTTCCACACACATTTGAAGATGCCACCGGGCATTACACGCGTGTTTTGTGCGCTCATAAATGAAACCCCCAACCTCTCCGCACGAGGCTAGTGGCTTGCCAATCGAAGAGACAATATCCCACAAAAAGCCGTAAAGGAAGTAAGGGAGATTGAGGAGCTCAACCAAGAGAGGGTACTGAAGGGGTTTAGAATTGTCTGGCACGAAATTGGGGGCCCATTTGAAGAGGCACAGAGTGGCATGCCCAACTTGCCAAAACCCGACACTGAGGGCTTGGAGTGCCATTTCTTCGTTCTCAAAGACTAGCAAGAGGTGTCTGGCTGGAGGGAGTTGGCACTTACTCACTACTATGCCACGTGGGAACCACTCTTTGCGAAACCACTGGCGCACAGTATCCAGCGGGGGCCTAGGACCGAACAGCTGGCCAACGAGGCAAGTTCTCTTGAGTTCTTCTTGCATTGAAAGGATCGCCTCGTGATTAAGAGCAACCCAAGGGGACACCACGATCTCTGATGAGCTAGGGGCAGCGTCCGCCTCGCCAATGACAACTGGAGGTAAATTACTCATAATGAGGGAAGGGACCCCCACATCCATAGAGGCGGCCACAAAGAGAAAGGAGCAAAGACTCCTTAAAATTGAAGCGACATGTCCACGCGAACCTTCAAAACAACTAATAGATGGTCACAAGGTCCTATTAAAGTCTAAATGCGATTGTGAAAGAGCATTAAACTCGACAAGTAAATGCGTTCTTAGAGTTTTCCATTAATTGCTTTGACGCATTTAGATCAAAAGGTGCTGAGTTTTCCATTAATTGCTTCGACGCATTTAGATCAAAAGGTGCTGACTAAGCTTTGGTTCTCTCTTTCATGCTAGTGCAAGGACTTAAGTGTGCGTAGATGCCGCTGATTTGAGCAGCTCGAAAAGACGTAAGAAGGCCTGGGATTCATGATTACAGGGCTTAAATTTCACGGCCAAGAAAAAATGTCATATGACAGGCAAAATTTTCTTCTACCTTTGCCCTTTCCTTTTGATTGAATTTATCATTCATACTGAGCCTCCTTCCAAGTTCCAACTACACCGTCCCAGTTCCCTGGCTTAGTGGTTGGGCCTCTCGCCTCTTGAGGTGGGGGCGAGGGTTCAATCCCTGGCAGCAACATGTAAGGGACATGTAATCTGGAAAGATCTTGCATTGTGGTTGAGTGCCACCGTTTGTCTATCCCTGCGGTAGTGTTGACCGCCGTTTAAACCAGTCTTGTAAACCCTTGGTCTTGTGGGATAAGGGGGGTCCCATGGGTACTATGCCCTTCCTTGTACAGTTGCAATTTCAAAGTTAAAGTCCGGGGGAGTAGGCTTCGGCCGAACCTCCATTTAAAAAAAAAAAAAAAATCCAACTACACTACAGTTGAAAAGTTCTAGCACCGTCCGTCGCGATAAACACTGAAAGCCCCGTCAGTCGCGATAAACACTGGAAGCCCCATCAATTACGATAAATACTGGAATCGGCGATAAACACTGGAATTGGTGATAGAGCGATTGACACGTGCCCCGTCAGTCATAATAAACTGGAATTGGCGCGATTGACTGGAGTTGGAGTGTTTGACACTAGAAGCCCCGTCAGTCCTGATAAACTGGACTTGGAGCGATTGACACGAGGTGCCCCATCAGTCGCGATAAACACGAGACTGGCGTGACTCGTGAGACCAAGGCTAGAAGGGGGGATTGACGACTGGCGCGTGACCAAAGTGGGGACTAGCACGTGACCGAGGCTAGGCAACGATTGATAACTGACGTGTGACCGAGGCTAGGTGACGATTGACTGATTGGGTCACGATCGACTGAGGCTGACGATTATCAGATTCTTCTCCTTTTAGTGTTTTTTTTAATTAATAAAAGGAAGTTCGGCCTTAGCCTAATCTCCCGAACTTTAATTAAAATAAAGAAAAAAAGTTACAAGTGGATGGGACTAGTGCCCATGGGACCCCCCAAATCCCACAATGCAGGGGAGGAGTATGGCAAGCTAGAAGGCATTACAAATGAGGCAGATAAATTTATCATCACCCTCATGTGGGACCCATTTGGGTTTCAACTTGTTGTTTTCAAGGAGATAAATACAATGATGTCTAAACGGTGGAGATCTCTTATCTCGGGAGATTCTTTTTCCTAGGAGAAACAAGGATTTCTCGATCGACCATTCCTTAGGAGTTTGGCCAAAATTGACAGCACATCGCCCCCTCCAAATCTTCCAGAGAGTCTCACCTCTGATGGCATTCCACAACCTCGATGAGCAGCCAACCGTCTCACCCAACATCACTTGTTGCCAGTTGATTTGGTTCGTGAGTCTCAATACTCGGGTCACATGACGCCAAATAACACGGGACTTGGGGCAGTCGAAGAACAAGTGAGCTAAATCTTCGATGCACTGATGGCAACGCTTGCACCATGGCAGCACACCACAGATTTTGTTAGCCCTTGCATTGGACCATATACCTTTATGCAAGATCTGCCACATGAGAACATACTTTTTGACCTCAATTAGGGGGTGCCAAATAGACATGAATTTTAGTTCCCACCGAAGTTTGGTCCAAGAAAGGCACCATCTCTTGTTAAGAGTGTGGTGAACATCTAAATCCTCTTTGAAGTTGGGGGTTCTGGATAGCTCCTTACCATTGCTCCATTTGAGGCCCTCCAGGCAAGGAAGATCCTGACCGCAGAGAAGGCGGGTAGTTGAGCGGTCCCATGCTAAACACCTGCTTTGAAGAAGAGTCCATTCCTCAAAGGTAACTCTAAGTCTCGGATCCAATTCTTCGAACCTAATCCACTGGCTGGTCTCTTGTTTCCAAAGTTGTTTCCACTGTTTGAACCCCTTGTTCCTTAACTGCTTTGCAGTTTGGAGGTTCCAAGACTCCACCCCCCTAATGCCACTGATCCGGAACCAAATAGAGTCATTTTGTCTTATCCCAGCCGCCCACTTCCACTCATCACTGATTTTGATGAATTGTTTGGCCTTGTTCCAATTCTTCCATAAGGAACACACGAGGCTTGAGCCTTTAGGGGACACCGGGTGGGGGGAGAACAAAAGCGTGAGAATCCCTATGTCCTTCCAACCAGGATGGCCAACTAAGGTAAGGTCTTCCGTGTTTCTGAAGATCAATTTAGCCCAAGAGGACTCCCTATTGCTCAAAGCCTTGATAAGCCACTTTGTCGCCAGCTTGTCAGGCAACCCAATAATATCCAAAATTCCCAAGCCCCCTGAGTCTTTAGGGCTAGTGCAAGTTTCCCATTTGATTTTGGGAATCCCCCTCCTGTTGGGGTCCCCAATCCAAAGGAAGTTTCTGCAGATTCTTTCCACTTTGGCCAAGTCTTTCTCCTTAGGTCTCCAACACGAGATAAAGTAAATAATTGTAGATAGCATAAATGTGTTAACAACCATAGCACGCCCTGCCAAGTTGACTTGCATACCTAATGCCAAGGAGACGGAAGACTTGACCGCTAGGGATAACCTGACACCCCTGATCCACCAACAATTGGGGAGTAGGCCTGCTGATTGCTCTAAAAGCAGTTTTAGCATGGTTGATTTTTGAACCTGACACCACACAAAAGGTGTCGAGGCACCACCAAAACACCTCAATGCTGTTTATATCGTTATGCACAAAGGCATTCATGTCATTAGCAGAAAGTCTCGCAATCATTTGGCCGTGATTTAGAGGTAGGGAAAGACACTTGAGATTGCCAGCATCCATGTGATGCTTTAATAGGCAACTGAGTCCATTCGAGGCGATAGCGAATAGTAAGGGAGCCAGAGGGCAGCCTTGCCTAATTGATCTTTTTAAACGAATGGGCTCAGAGAGCTTACCGTTGATATTTATTCTAGTTGAAGCATTTCCAAGAAGAGTGTAAACGATCTTCCTGAACTTTTGGCTACATCCAAGGTCTTTCAATGATTGAAGAATAAAGTCCCATTCCAATCTGTCATACGCTTTGTCGAAGTCGATCTTAATGAATACCAGATCTTGAGCAGACTCCTCCGCAAAAGCAAGGCCTTCCCAAATATCGACAATTGCTTCAAGTATAGATCTACCTTTGATAAAACCTTTCTGATCCTCACACAACCATGACTTTAAATGACAAGAGATTATGTTGGCGATAACTTTTGCAATTATCTTGTATCCTGTTTGGAGCATGGTAATCAGACGCCAGTTTTCAATTTTGTTCTTATCTCCCCTTTTGTGGATTAACTTGATGACGCCATTATTAAGACACTCAGGGAGGGCACTGAATGAGAGAGCCTCTTGCCACACGAGACATAGTGGGGTGGCCACCTCATGTTTGAAGGACTTGAAAAACTCATTGGTGAGGCCATCCGGACCCGGACTTTTCCCATTGGGAAGGGCATCAATAACCTCGATAATTTCATTCTCGGAGATGTTAGCATCTAGCAGAGCAATCAAGTTCTATGGGATTCTGGTTTGAGCAACCCTTGAGATGGTTGCCATGGAGTCGCGCCTGTGGGGGGAAGGAGGATTCGAGACCCCGAGAAGATTGGTAAAGTGCTCGATGATGATAGATCTATTCTCCACTTCCGTGCAGCATTCGGTTCCATTGTTATCGACCAATAGGGGGATGGATTTCCTAGCTTTTTTCCTTTTGAGGATGTTACACATCTCTTTCGATGGTTTGTCGGCCTTCCCCGCCCACTAGTCTTTGAAGAAAATTTGAAGATTTTTCCTTTGAACCTCCTCCTCTAATCTTAGTCTTCCCCTGATTTTCAAAAGACCTTGTTGGCAATGTAACTTACCTTTGTTCACCTCTTCTTCAAGCCGTGAGAGCCTCTGGTACACCGTTTCTCTTCTTTTTTTTCGGATATCTTTTATAGCCTTTTGAGTCCTGATTAGAATTTTTCGAGTCCTTTCCACTGCCGCTTCTCCAACACTTAGCCGGTTGATTACAGTGAGCAAAGGCTTCCGCCCACACCTCAGAAATTTCTTGGTGGACAGAGGGGAGGGAAAACGATGTCTGACAAGCATGAAACCAAGGGGCTTTCTGGAACATTGGAATCAGTTTGAAAGACAGAGTAATCGGGTAGTGGTCCGAGATAGTCAGGTCCATGTGTTGGGAAATCGAAGGAATACCCCACTGAAGGATGGTGTTCTGATCGATGTAACATCTATCAAGTCTTGCTTTCCTCAAAGAGTCTCCCGATTGGAGATTTGACCAGGAGAACCCCTTCATGTCTTTCACCTCGACCAGGTCAAGATGGAGCTTGATTTTATCCCATATCTCTTTCTCCTGACCGTCAATAATTTTTCCTTTGTTATTCCATCGGTCCTCAGGAAACTCAACCATGTTGAAGTCCCCACAAATCAAAACATTATGTGAAAGGGAGTCGAGGGAAGCCCAAGTATCCATTCTATCTGCTTCTCCGTTAGGGGCATAAATTGAGACCACACTGAACTGGAAAGGGAACCCGATAGAGGCAGCAATCCAACGATGATTCCGACCTTCAAAAGTCGAGGTCACATTGCTAGACAAGGAGTGACTAATACCGATAGAAGCACCCCCCGTCCCCCTAGGGTGAGAAGTGGAGAACCAAAGGTGGTTCAGAGGAATGCATTTAAGTTGTTTCTGGAGATCCTCTCCATCAATTTTAATCTCTTGTAAGCAAATAAAGTCAGGGCTGAAGCTCTTGTCTTTGAACCACTGGCCAAGAATCGCAACTCTTGACGGGTCAGACAGACCCCTGACGTTTAGTGATGTGAATTTCATTAATGATGGTTGCCCTCTTTGAGGGGAGGGACCCGATCTTTTGTCTTCTTGTGGTCTTCTTTTTTCCTCCCAGCTTCTTGACTTAGGATCCTACTCTTGAGGGGGCTCTTCCAAGGCATGCCACAAGGTTGTTTTCCTTTAAGCTTTGACTTTTGTTGCGGTAATCTTGGAAAGCATACCGGAAGGGTAGGACCAAGAGAGGAGCTTTCGCTGTCTGGGTTGTCTTCATTGCTAGTAGTGAAGCCTTCCTCTTTACTCGTGGTGTAACCTTCTTGGTTGTCTTCTTTGCTGGTAGAGCACCCAAGGGTATTATCAATGGGGTCTTCTTCAAAGTGGTTGTCCCTTGGGAAGTCGACCTCATTAATATCTTTTTCTAGGTTACAGTATATGTTATTCGAGGGGGCAATTGTCGCGGTGTTCCTTGCTGTTGATCTTTGAGGGCTAACTTTCCTCCTACGTCTTACTTCAATGAATCCTTCTGAATCCATCTCAGCAACGTGAGTTCCCTCTTCTTCCTCCATCGGAGGGGGATGACCCCGAGTGTCATCTTGGGGGAAAGGATCCAGGGTCCCATCTGGTTTAAGCTTGTTTTTATTGGTACTTTTCTTTAGGGGGCAGTCTTTGATCCTATGACCTTGATGCCCGCACCGGAAGCACGCGTTTGGCAAATTCTTGTAAGTAACCTCTTGTGTCCAGGTCTTACCATCTCCACAGTTTATGGAGATTTTTGAGGGAAGGACCTGGTTCAGGACTGTTTCAATGCAGATTTGTGGATGCCATCTTGCATTGAAAGAATGTTGAGCACCATCGTAGATTAACCCCCCAACATCCTCTCTTGAGGCCATCGGGCGACCGATCGGTGAGACGATTTCACGAAGAAATCCATACAGAAAGAAAGGCAGATTGGGAAGCTCCACCCAAAGCGGGTAATGAAGAGGCTTTGATCTGTTCGGAACAAAGTCTGGGGTCCACTTAAAAAGGCAAAGGGTGGACCAGCCCACTTGCTAGGAGCCGGCTTGCAGGGCTTGGAAAGCCATCTCTTCGTTCTCAAATACTAGAAGCAGGTGATTTGCTGGCAGGAGTTGACATTTGCACACAATTAAGCCGCGCGGGAACCACTCCTTGCGAAGCCAAGTTCTCACACTTTCAAGAGCAGGCCTAGGGCCAAACATTTGACCGATCAGGCAAGTTTTCATCAGTTCTTCTTGCTTTGCCGCCACAGACTCCTTGCATAAAGAGACCACTGGTGGTGCGACGTCCGCTGGGACGGAATCCATCTCAAGGGGGCACACGGACTGAGGGGGAGCCACATTGTTCATGACAAATGAGGGAATAAGGGTCGGCATCTTAATGAACAAAATCCCCCCCCCCCCAAACCACTTTGAATCTGCTTTCTCCTTTTTAAAAGAGCTCCTTTCTACTCACTAAAGATTCCATAATTGCCTTTTCTCCTTTTTCTCAAATTTACAAGATTATCTTGGCCTCCCTCCCTCTTATCTTTGCCTTAGATTTAAAGTCCAAAACTCCAAAAGCTTAACGACCAAAGCTGAAGGTTCGCGCAAGAGACACTCAAGGCGAATTCAAAAAAACTCCTTATTTATTCTTTCTCATCTCCATGAAATAAGGATCCGAAATGAAAAGCCCGCTTCGTTTGGTTGAAATAGCATAGGTCTCCTTTTTTTTATGAGCGAGAAAACTCCGCTCATTGAATTTAAACCTAAGTTTTTGCTTTTTTAATGAGCCAACAACTCCGCAGCATCGGCGTCAACGTAAAGAAAGAAGGCGGGGTCCTCCATCAATCATGGGGAGCTGAGCGCGCAAAACCATCAAACGCCAAAAACCATCAATCGTGGGGAGCCCTGTCAGTCGAGGGGAGCAAAGTGCGTGAAACCATCAATCGCCAAAGAAGGGAAAACCACCAATCAGGGCGAAATACCGGGCTTCAAACCATCAATCGCGACAACAACCGTCAATCGAAACCAGCCGGTCGCCTCCTGTCAATCGTGACGGATGACGCGTGCGTCTTCACTCCTCCAATCGGTCGCCTCCTGTCAGTCACGATTTTGGATGGACCCCTCCTCTGCTTTTCCACTCTCAGCGTTCAGGTGCAGCTACTGCGTCAGGTGGAGTTACACTCGAAAGCAAGTTCGGAAACAAAATTTTTGGAATGACAGCATAACAGAGTAGCATTGTTGCACTGCGGGCGTGCTCCGACAGACGGCAAATGTTCTTTTGCCAGAATGTCAATACTTCCGTTCTTGCTGCTCTGCCATCAATCCGTCGTTGGTGTAGCACTGCAACTCCGTCCCAATAAATGGTTCTACCGTCCTTCCTGCTGTCGCCCTTCACGTATACAGCAGCTGTGTCGCAATTAATGTTGTCGCCCTTCACGTCGTAGCTTTGTCGCCAGCCATGGCTACAACAACTTCTACACGACAACAGCTTCTAGATTTTTGTTTGTTCCCCTTCACGTCGTAGCTTCGTCCCATCTCACCATGGATTATTTGTGGTCACTTGAGAGTGGTGTGTTAAGTATATCTAACATCCAATGCCTAGGTTGGAAGACACATTTGATCACATACATCAAGCTATGTAGTTCACCAAGCTTGATCTCATATCACGATATCATCAGATTAGAATGAGGGTAGAGGATGTCCCTAAAACTGCATTTAGGATTACGTGTGGGCATTCTGAGTTTTTGATGATGCCTTTTGGTCTTACTAATGCTCTTGCCACTTTCATGAATATCATGAATAGTAGTTCTACAAACATAATATTAGATTTTTTGTCTTAGATTTTTTGGATGATATTCTGATTTGTAGTAGATCAAAACAGGAACACTTGGAACACTTGAGGAAAGTATTCCAAGTCTTATGGGAAAATTCACTCTTTGCTAAGGAATCAAAGTGTGAATTTTTCAAAATAGAAGTTAGATACCTTGGACATATAGTCTTCCAAGATAGAATCCAAATGGATCCTGATAACGTACATGCTATATATCATGGAATGACCACATCCCAAGAAGCTAGAGGTGCTTCAGATCTTCCTTGGTTTAGGAGGTTTCTATCTTAGATTCATTAAGAATGATGCCAAAATTTTTGAAGGTAGAAATTGCTATAGCTCCACTTTTAAATATAGCAGATACCAATAAACCCTTTGTGGTTGAGACTGATGTGAGTGATTTTTCTATAATAGTGGTTTTAGTTCACCATGGTCAACCATTAGCTTTTGATAGTAAAAAGCTAGAACGGGCTCAAAAGAATTACTCCATCTATGAGAAGGACTTGTATGGAATTCTCCATTCTTTGAAGAAGTAGAATCATTATTTATATGGTGCCAAGGTTATGATAAAGTTTAATCAAGAGAGTATTGAATGGCTCTCTAATCAAAACAAACCTTAAAGGTTGTAATGCCTAATAGGCAGAGACCCTTCAAGAGTTTGATTATGATCTTAGGTATAGTAAGGGAAAGTTTAATGTTGTATCTCAACTCACTTAGATGCATGCCGATGCTCAATGGACTGAGTTCTAATCAGATCATTAGTGAGCTACTCGAGTCTATAAGAGGGAAATGTAGGCTTGATCTTGCATATATTGAGATTTAGGAAGCCATAGAGAAAGGGCCTCTTCATACACGGGTTTCCAATGAGGATGGAGTATCAATTGGTATTGAAAAAGGATTCAAGTGGAAGAACTACAATATCCATGATAGATATTTGTTGTACAAAGGTAAGGTGTATGCCCCTAGAGATTTTGAGATGAGACATCATATATTGCATGCGTTTCATGTCACATCTATTGGAGTTCAAGGTCTACACAAGCACACAAACATCACAAGGAAGAAGAAGAAGCTTGGAGCATAACACAACAGTGAATGAATTATCAAGTGAATGTACAAAGATAAGTGACCCGTTAGGGTTATAGGCATATATAAAAGCCATGGGGAAAAACCTCCTAAAGAGGGAAAAAGTTCCCTCATATGGTTTGGTCATATTTATAATTATTGTAGTCTCTCCTTCCTCTATATCCTCCTTGATAGTTGTTCTTGTATGAGTTGTTATTGTATCCATTGAAGTTGTTGTATCTACCTCTTGAGCTTCCATAGCCTCCTCTGTTGTAATATCTACCTCTTTAGTTCCTGGGATTCCTAAAACAATTCTCAATGATATGAATAGTTTGGCCACATTTGGCACATGGAGATGAGCTTTGAGTTCTCCCCCTACCTTGCCTTCCTCCTCTGCCTCTTCCTATTGAACCTCTACCTTTACCTCCAAATTTTTCTTGAGAGGTGCTCCCTTCATCATTAGACTTCTTACCATTGCCTTTGCTATCTTTGTTCTTATTCTTATCTGTATAGAGAGCAGAGGATTGATTACATTTTGAGTTGTATCCATTTTTCATAAGCTTTGCCTCATGTGTGAACAATTGTCCTATGAGGGTGTTGAAATCAGGGATTTGCATGTCCATGTAGAGGACCATGGCTATGGTGAAAGCTTCCCATATGTCATCTACCTTTATTCCATTGATTACTTGCCTTACTATTTGCTCTTCATCAATGAATTCTCCAATGCTTCCAAGTTGGTCTGCTATGTCCTTTACTTTGGTGACAAATCAATCACACTCTACTTAGGCATCTTCTCTAGTGTGGTGAATTCCATCCACAGTTGATTATTCCTTGCCTTGGAACTTAATGAGAAAAATGCCTTAGGAGCATTCCAAGTTTCTTGTGAATTTTTACAACTCTTGATGTGTGGAAGTAAAAATCAGATATTGACTTAAGAATATATGACCTTGCTAGAGCATCCTTTGAGCACCATGCATTTGGCCTCTCTTGTTCTTCTTGTGTTGGTCAGCCCTTGCTTATGAGGATTGACATTATCTCATCCCTAGATATGTAACCATAGAGGTTTCTCCCTTGAAGATAAGCTTCCATTCTTAATGACCAAGCTGAATACTTGCCTTGATTAGATTTTTCTATGGATGAAGGAAATCCATCTCCCATGTTGACTAGTTGCTCTGATATGACTGTGAGGAGATGATGTGTTGATTCTAGAGATGAGGTGGTGCTAGAAGAAACCTGCTCTACACCTTCCAATCTAACTTCAGGGATGCTTAGTATACTTCATTAACTTCACAATGGTGTATATAGGATCACTAAGTCCTTTGGAGCATCACTCTCAAATGTTTGAATTAAAAAAATTAAGTTCTATGTGCAAGAAATGTGAAGAACTTTCTATTTTGGGAAGAGAAGGTCTCATTGTCATGCCAAAAGCTCACAACTTGGTATGAATTGACTAGAGAGCTTTTGCAAAAATCTAATTGAATTTTATAGCTAACTAAAACAAGTTATTTTCATGAATTTAGTTGCACCATACATAGAGAAATGAATTTATCAAGTTAGGGGGCCACCTCGACTTTTCAGGATCTAGAAGATGTGCAAACATGGCTATCTTCTTTGCTCGATATCTCAAGATATGCTAGCCCAAATTTAATAAAATTTGATGTATAGATACTAGAAACTTCAATATAGCTAACCCAAGTTAAAGTATAGAAAAAGAATGAGTACACACAGAGAAATTGATCTCACAATTTCACTATAATGATGAAGATGTTGGAGCACATAGTAGAAAAAGATGTACTCAAGGAAATGCATCAAAGTATGAATGCTATTACACATATGACACAGAGGGAGTGTAGTGGACTACACATAGATGATGTGAGCTCAATGTAGGATCACTAAAGTAGCTCCAATCCTCTCAGAAGTGATCATCGATCCCATGATTGAAATCATCTGCATTTATACACATTGCTTGAATTTGAATTTTGAATCTTCTCACCTAAAAGTGATCCTAGAATTTAGGGATGAACTTACTTTGTTTCTTCCTACCGCACGAGTTGTGGGTTTAGCCTCCTATCTGGAACAAGAACATGCTTCATCGTGTAAGAAGACATTGGATAGTTGGTCTCATCAATCTCATCTTCAACTTGAAACATGCCAAACAATTCATTGTTGGTTGCCATTACACCAAAGAACTCGAAAGTAGAAAGATATGTACTTCAAAAAAGCTAAAATGTGACTCACAAATTGCAACTCTGATGGAAAATTTGACTACATGAATGGCTTTGAGAGGGGGGGGGGTAAACTACAACACACTTGGTGGAAAGAATATGTCAGTGATGAACTTCCTATTTCTATGCTTTGGAACCAATTTGCATTGTTAAATGTTTGCATGATGATGCCATAAAAAACACAGATAGAAGTACACACAAGATCAAAGGAGGAGACTAAAACATAGAGATGCATGATGGCTAGAAGATTTATCTATAGATGGATGAACAATAATATGAGAATGAGTGAAGTGAGAGCTATAAGTGAATCCCTAATAACTATGTACCACTATATATGAATATTTCATTTGTTTGTGGTTACATGGGGAAAAAACCTCTCGCCAACACTAGAGTAAAAAGTTCCCATGATTAGGGAAATAGTTCACATCAATGCTACTTGAGGGACACATAAGTATAACACTATTCTCAATCTAAGTGCTTAATATTAGAATTTAGGAGTTGTTTTCTCATGAATATGTGAAGTTCCAAAAATTGCAATTACTTTCTCAAGGGGTCATATCTATTTTTCATGAGAAATCGTACATTTTTAGGCACTTGAATCACTAAAAAAGGTTATTTCTATCTCAAGATATGATGAAATGAAGATATGTAAAAAATATGGTAAGTTTTTGAATTCTTTGCTTAGATTATGTGGATTAATGAATGTGTCGGTATTTTGTTGATGTTTATTGCGAATCATTGATTAGAACGGGCTTTAGGGTTGTTGTATATTCCAGAGTTGACAATTGTATGTTTGTGGCTGTTAGCCTTTTATGATATAATGATTGGATAGGAAAAATCCAAAGTTAGATCGAGATTTTTTTCATTAACATGAAAAGTTGATGAAAAGGTGAGTTGTTAACTTTGATGTTGGCAAGATTTGTTCATTCATTTCATTGATTTTTTTTTGAAAAGGGCTTTCTATTGACTTTTATTTTAAATGATACAAACCATTCTCTTATTTATGAGCTTTCAAACTTCACTTAGTATGTGCTGAGGTGAAAGGAAGGTGCGGGTGGTAAAGTAGGAAGTGGATTGAAGAAATTCTTTTGTTTTCATCAAATTCTTCCTTCAAAAACCATAGAATCATTTGAGCATCATTGTTTGTAAATTTTTCATTGAAAAGATATGGTGGCTGATGGATATGATGTTGAACATGTGAAAATCCATAAATTATCCTTCTATTCCAAGAAATTTGGGAAACCCTAAAAATCATATTGGTAAAATTGTTAAAATTTGGAGATGAAGATGTAAGTATTGAATGATTGCTTTATAGCCATTAAATTTCTATTGCAAAATGAAACTATTAATAGAAATAAAAGACTTGGAGTCTTTGGAATGCATAAGAAATATATTTATGTTTTAGAATTTGATATATTAATCTATAATCATTGAAAATTCAAGTGTTAATTGTTGGAATTTTGTTTTGATTGCAGACCAAACTTGAGTTAAGGTAAAAATACAAGTGGAATCATTAGAAAATATTGCAAATGTAAAATAAAAGTTGGAGAAAAATTCAACATTGAGAAATTACGATTCTCTATAGAGGAGAATCCATTCACTTTTTGAAGAAGAAAAAATTGATAATTCATAAGGAGAAGGTAAATTGAGGGTGGAGTGAAGGTAAAGTGCAAAACATATCAATCAAACATGAAAGACCATGATCTAGCACGTGAAACCTCTGACCAAGGATATTAGATGAATATCCTCAAGTACTTGTATACAAAGAGGTTTGGAGTCTATGTGTACCAAGATGGGATGCATAAGGAACTCATTAGATTGAAAAACATAGAAGTTCCTTTGAATTTGATGCCTATGGCAAAACTCAAAGATGGAAGATATGAGTATAGACAAGGATGTGTGTACATCTTTGTCCATAATCATCATGAAACTAATATCTTGCACCAGTGTGCTGATAAGGCTACCTGGGATAAAAAACCCTAATGATGTTCAAAGGGGCATATTGCAGAGGACTGAAGACAAGGATGCAGAAGAAAGAACTAAAGAAAAAAAGCCCACAAAATTTTCAATAAAATGGCCCATTTTCTTTTCCTAAAATCCCTTGTAAAATCTCAAGAAGCTTTTTAATTGATCCAGAGGAGTCCTCTAGACACATGATCCCTAAAGAGTGTAACATTATCCTTGTACATTAGTAGGAACTTAGTGATTTATAGAGAAAGTGTGAGTCTCTTATGTGAAAGGACCAAACGTAGGGCACATGTATATAAGTCACTTGTGACTTTTTTGTAAAGACTTTTGCCATTGTGAAGAACTAACTTTGCAAAATTTTGAATTTGCTTCTTCTTGTGTGTGTATCTTCTTCTCCTTGTGTTTGCATGTGTGTTTGAGGCATGGAACATATGTCTAGAGGTGTTGTCTACCAGTTCCCCATCTCTTTTCATTGTTTTGGTGTGTGCATGTGTGTGGAGCAAGTTGGTGCATTTTGCCCAAGCCTACATGCTTGATATGCTTGATATTATCCTCATTTGTAAGTCACATGAGCAGTCATGTGAACACCTCTTGTAAAAGAGTACATTTTATCTCTTGTAAATGGAAAAAGAAAAAAGGAAAAGGATGGCTTACCTCATCCATGATGTAAAAGCAAATTCGTGGCTCCAACTACCAAAATCACGAATTTTTGAGCTGAGGGAATCTCTCCTAACTTTGGGGATCACTTTTAGGTGGAGCCATTCGAATTCGAATTCAAAACTCCCTCCAAGAATAGCTATAAAAGGAGCAAGAAGGAAGAGGCGATTAGCAAGCCTTGTACGTGACCACTTCATGTCATTTTGTAGAGATTGAAGAGCTTACTCCATAGCTCTATCATTCTACTCTCATTGTGCAAAGATTCATTGCCAATGTGGTTGTAATCATATGTGAATCTATACATTTATTATCATCTACCTCTCTGTTTTGTTCTCTGCTATACTCACTCAGAGCAGTAACTTCAGAAGGTCATATCTCGAGTTTTACTGAGCATTTTTCAGTGTTTTAAAGTGCGTTGGATAGCTCTCACTGTCTAGTTTCTACCTATAAATTTTCAAGGTCATTGGATTTATACTTTTGGAGATATCTGCATTTTACTGCTTACTGGTCTATCTCTGCAGAGCCCCGAGAATTGTGGGAATGTTCCAGAACTTGATGAAACTTGTTCTCAGTGCTCAGTCCATCATTTGAAGTGTTTTAACTTGGAATAGGAAGCTTGCTAAGTCTATTTGCTATGCCCAAAAGGAATTTTTCTAATTCCTTCCAGGTTGAGAGCACTGTTCATTTTTTCCAGCAGGTGTATGTCCAAAAATAGCAAGTTTTGGGAGCTAGTCATTTCGCAACTAGCCTGTCTTGACTTAAACTTTTGGGATACATGTTCCAAAGTACTTGGCTGATATTTTGGTGGATTTAGGAAGCTCAAAGGGTCTACTAATCAACTCTGAAGTCTCAGTTGGCTGGTGTGAAGCTGGTTGTAGCGGCACCTACTCATCTTTGGATTGCATCCACCATCTCTCTTCACAGTGGTATCAGAGCATAGTCAAGCAACATGGGAGATGGATTTCCATCAACAATTGACAAATTGGATCGAAACAACTACCCGGCATGGTCTCTAAGGATGGAGGCTTACCTTCAAGGGAGGAATCTATATGGATTCATATCCGGAGATGAAGCAATGCCAACCATGAGGAACAAAGGGCAACCATCACATGAAGAAGTGGAAGGACTTTCGAATTGGTGTTCGAAGGATGCACTTGCAAGGTCCTATATTCTAAACTCAATCTCTGATTTTCTTTTACCTCATGTCAAGGGATGCAAGACATCAAGAGAAACCTGGAATGCACTTGCTTCTTTCTTCTCTTCCAACACTCGAGCAAGGAAGAACCAATTGTGGATGGAGTTCACAACAATGAAGAAAAGCCCGAAGCAAAATGTGACTGATTATGTCACAAAGATGAAGGAGATTTCCGACCAACTTGGAAGCATTGGAGAGGTAATTGAAGAGGAGCAAATCATAAGACAAATCATGAATGGAATCAAAGCAGACGACAAGTGGGAGTCATTCACAACAGCCATGGATTTATACATGGATATGCATGTACCCGACCTCAACACACTCATGGGCCAACTCTTCACTCATGAAGCAAAGATTAGCAAAGGTGGTGAGTCCTCAAGAGGTAATCAAACTTCTGCCTTATATTCTGATAAAGCTAAGGTCAAGGACAAGTCAAAGAATAGGAAGAATGAAGATGAAGGAAGCTCTTTCCAAGCAAACTTTGCAGGTAGAGGAAGAGCTAGAGGAAGAGGCAGAGGTGGAAAGCAAGGCAGGGGGAGATTCCAATCATCTCAACCTTGCAACATATGTGGCTTATCTAACCATACTACTGAAGAATGTTTCAGGAATCCAAGGAACTCAAGAGGAAGAGGATTCAATAGAGGTGGCTATGGATCAAATAGAGGTAGGTACAATGGAGGCTACAACAACAACAACTACTACAACAACAATTACAACAACAACAACTATCAAAGTGGCCATAGAGGAAGAAGAGATTACAATAACTATGCAGAGGACCAAAGTCAAGAAGATTCATTATTGATTATGAATCTATCAACAAAGAAGGGTAAGGATGATGATCACATATTTTACATTGATTCGGGATGCTCGAACCATGTAGCAGGAAATGTGGCTTTACTTTCTGATTTGGAAGATCCTCATAACAAGCATGAAGTGCAGACAGGAGATGACACAAAGCACTCAGTGGAGAAGATAGGTAATGTGAAGACATCAGATGGGAATATGAACCTCTTAAGCAAAGTCTTGTATGTCCCTACAATTACCAAAAATTTAATAAGTGTTGGACAGATTGTTGAAAAAGGATTGCAGGTTAGATTCAATCGATTTGGAGCATATGTTGAAGACCCAAGGCAAGGCTTTCGAAGGATTGCCAAAGGAGAAAAGACAGGAAGGCTTTTCACTTTTGAAGTGGAAGATACAAAGAACATAGCTTTGTTTAGCTATGGATCTCAAACTCTAACAGAGTTGGAGATATGGCACAAAAGGCTTGCTCACATTGGTGAGAGGACACTCAAACAGATTTGCAGGGACCAAAGTGTACTTGGTTTGCCTAATATCACAAGGCAACACATGATTTATAAGTGTGAAGCTTGTCAACTCGGCAAGGCTCATAGACAACCTTTCAATAAGAAAGGATATATGTATCAAAATCCTTTGGATCTAGTGCACACGGATGTGTGGGGTCCAAGTAAGGAGCCATCTATATCAGGCTCAAGATATTATGTGTCTTTCATAGATGATTGTAGCAGGTGGACCATTCTGTTTTTCATAAAGCACAAGGATGAAGTGTTTAATTGCTTTAAGAAGTATATTTCTCTTGTTGAAAATCAAACAGGTAGGACTTTGAAAAGACTCAGATCAGATGGTGGAGGAGAATACTTCTCTTTTGAATTTGATGCCTTCTTGCATGAAAGAGGCATTAAAAGGGAAGTCACTACAAGGTATACACCCGAACTCAATGGTGTAGCAGAGAGGAGGAACAGAGCTATTGTCGAAGCTGCAAGGTCCATGCTCAATGAAAAGGGATTGCCAAACTACCTATGGGCAGAGGCTGTGTCGACAGCCACATATCTCATAAATAGACTTCCATCTAAGTCACTAGATGGAACCACTCCATATGAAGTGTGGAATGGAAGAAGACCTAGTCTAGAGCATTGTAAAATCTTTGGATGCTTAGCCTATGCTCACATTCCTTCTCAAGTAAGAGGGAAATTGGATCCCAAGGCAGAGAAGTGTGTATTCATTGGTTATGATCAAAACCAAAAAGGATATAGATTGTACAATCCAACCAATAAAGGATTTTCTGTGAGTAGAGATGTAATTTTTGATGAAAACAAATCATGGTTTGATGATGACAGGAAAGTGAAGCTGCCATATGACTTGGATGAAGATTTTCCATCACTTCAACCAAAGGAGCCAAAGCAGATTGAAGAAAGTGATTCGGAGATTGACCTAGAAGACTTGGAAAGACTAAAGCTATGGAAGAACAAAGGTAAAGCAAAGATGCAGGATGCTACATATGGACCCGAGAGCTCACATCAACCACTTAGAAGGTCTTCGAGGGAGAAGAAGAAACCAGAGAGGTTTGGTTATGATACTTCTTTGGTCACCAAGCACTCAATCTACATTGCAAAGGATTCAACCAATGAAGAACCTACCACATTCGAAGAAGCACAAAGCAAGAAAGCTTGGAGAGATGCAATGGATGAAGAAATGGAAGCCTTGAAGGAGAATGACACTTGGGAGCTTGTACCTAACAAGCCATCTATGAAGATAATCGGATCTCGATGGATATACAAAATCAAGAGGAATCCAGATGGAAGTATAAATAGACACAAAGCAAGGTTAGTTGCTAAAGGGTTTGCTCAAACCCATGGTATTGATTATGAGGAGACTTTCTCTCCTGTTGCAAAAATGCCTACAATTAGGGTTCTCATAAGTCTTGCTGCATCTAGAAATTGGAATCTTTATCAACTTGATGTAAAGAATGCTTTCTTGAATGGATGGATTTCTGAGGAAGTGTATATGGCACAACCTCCTGGATATGAGGATGCACATCATCCTAACTATGTATGCAAACTAAAGAAAGCTTTGTATGGATTGAAGCAAGCTCCAAGAGCTTGGAATTTCAGATTGGTTACTTATTTGCAGGACCAAGGATTCAAAGCTAGCAAGGCGGATACCTCTTTGTTCATAAAGAGGAATGGATCTGAAGTGATCTATTTATGTGTGTATGTTGATGATATTATTATCACAGGCAATGATCTTGAAGGAATCAAACAGGTAAAGAGTCAAATGAAGGAGGAGTTCAAAATAAGTGACCTCGGACCACTCACTTATTTTCTTGGATTGGAGTTGATCTACACAGATTCAGGTATATACATCACACAAAGGAAGTATGTCCATGACATGCTCGTCAAGTTCAAGATGGAAAATACCAAGTGTGCAGGCACACCTATGGAGCAAAATCATAAGCTTAGTGCTTATGAAGGAGAGCCAATTGAAGACATCACAAGCTATCAAAGCTTGGTTGGAAGTTTGAACTATGCAACACTCACAAGGGTGGATATATGCTATAGTGTTAGCATATTGAGTCAGTTTATGCATAAGCCGAGAAGACCACATATGGAAGCAGCCAAGCGAGTCCTCAAGTACCTAAAGGGGACCATGAATGAAGGTTTGTTTGATTCATATACTTCAGATATTGAGCTAAAGGTCTACTCAGATGCAGATTGGGCCGGATCTAAAGATGATAGAAGAAGCACATCAGGGTATATATCATTTGCAGGTTCAAAAATCATTTCTTGGTCATCGAAGAAGCAACCAACCGTGGCATTATCTTCTACTGAAGCAGAATATAGAGGTTTGGCTAATGCAACTCAAGAAATCATGTGGTTAAAATCTTTGTACACAGATCTTGGACTTCATTCTTCAACACCTCACATTTTTGGTGACAACACAAGCTCACTACATCTAGCAGCTAATCCGGTATACCATGCTAGAACCAAGCATATTGAAGTCCACTACCATTATGTAAGGGAGAAGCTAATGAGCAAGGATATTCAACTATCCTACGTCTCTACAGATATGCAATGTGCAGACATGTTGACGAAAGCTCTTGATGGTACGAAGTTAAGTAGATTCAAGTTGATGATTGGCTTGCAGGAAATCAAGGACAATTGAAGACTTATTTGGAGGCCAAGCATGTTAGGCTTGAGGGGGAGCTGTTGGTGCATTTTGCCCAAGCCTACATGCTTGATATGCTTGATATTATCCTCATTTGTAAGTCACATGAGCAGTCATGTGAACACCTCTTGTAAAAGAGTACATTTTATCTCTTGTAAATGGAAAAAGAAAAAAGGAAAAGGATGGCTTACCTCATCCATGATGTAAAAGCAAATTCGTGGCTCCAACTACCAAAATCACGAATTTTTGAGCTGAGGGAATCTCTCCTAACTTTGGGGATCACTTTTAGGTGGAGCCATTCGAATTCGAATTCAAAACTCCCTCCAAGAATAGCTATAAAAGGAGCAAGAAGGAAGAGGCGATTAGCAAGCCTTGTACGTGACCACTTCATGTCATTTTGTAGAGATTGAAGAGCTTACTCCATAGCTCTATCATTCTACTCCCATTGTGCAAAGATTCATTGCCAATGTGGTTGTAATCATATGTGAATCTATACATTTATTATCATCTACCTCTCTGTTTTGTTCTCTGCTATACTCACTCAGAGCAGTAACTTCAGAAGGTCATATCTCGAGTTTTACTGAGCATTTTTCAGTGTTTTAAAGTGCGTTGGATAGCTCTCACTGTCTAGTTTCTACCTATAAATTTTCAAGGTCATTGGATTTATACTTTTGGAGATATCTGCATTTTACTGCTTACTGGTCTATCTCTGCAGAGCCCCGAGAATTGTGGGAATGTTCCAGAACTTGATGAAACTTGTTCTCAGTGCTCAGTCCATCATTTGAAGTGTTTTAACTTGGAATAGGAAGCTTGCTAAGTCTATTTGCTATGCCCAAAAGGAATTTTTCTAATTCCTTCCAGGTTGAGAGCACTGTTCATTTTTTCCAGCAGGTGTATGTCCAAAAATAGCAAGTTTTGGGAGCTAGTCATTTCGCAACTAGCCTGTCTTGACTTAAACTTTTGGGATACATGTTCCAAAGTACTTGGCTGATATTTTGGTGGATTTAGGAAGCTCAAAGGGTCTACTAATCAACTCTGAAGTCTCAGTTGGCTGGTGTGAAGCTGGTTGTAGCGGCACCTACTCATCTTTGGATTGCATCCACCATCTCTCTTCACAGAGCATACGAAGCATATAAGCTAGAGTTTGTGTTTCCTACCACTTTGTTCTTTGATTGTAGTGTGAAGCCCAGAGATCCGATTGAGTTGAAAATACAACCATTTGATGTGTCTTTTTGAGAGATTCAAAAGGAACCCGCTGTTGATATTTTCTAGTATCGAAAATGAGAGAAATCACTCGATTAGTATCTGCTACAATACCAAGTATTGCGATACATGCCAATGTGTAAGAGGTGCCGTGTGAGGTAGATTTAGCCTAATTTTTATGCATTGCTTATCCTTTACCTTCATTAACTATCGTGTGTGCACATGTCTCTATACACTTGATGGGGTTAAACTCATGGATTGATAATTTAATGAGTGTATCAATGCCACCACTTTATGCACTTTCTTGATGATAGATATTTAGTCTCCTTCATAGTAAGTCCCTAAGACATTGTGAGCATAGGTACACACATCTTTGGCACTATTGCCGAGGAGGTCAGCTTCAATCAAGGTGCCTATGTGATGATTAAAGTGTAGCTGTGAAGGTAGTGAGCCTAAAGAAATGATTTCAGTAGTGTGCCAAGTCAAAAGTTCTCTTGCACTTGTTGCTTCATACACTTGTGTGTGTGTGTGACAAGTTTTTAGGATTAGATCAAGAGAGAAGCTATATCATGAGTTTGATATTGCTGAGAATTGGAGTTTTAGCAAGCATCTGACTCCAAGAACTTGAAGATGTTATCTTTGAGGTGGGCACTACATTGTGGAAAAATCAAATTTGCATATGATCACTCACACGGGGTAACATGACACCATCGAGTATCATGAGGTGTAAATAGGGAGAAATTGAAAGAAATTTCTAGCTGTGTGTACACATTGAGTTGACAAGGTGGGCACAAGAAGCACACACATATAAAAAGTTTTAATTTTGGACTTCAAAAAGTCCAAGTATCATGACTGGTTGAGTTTGGTATCACGATACCAAATTCCTATGTGTCGTGATACTTGGCAAGTATTGTGCATCACCAACACCTTACTCCTGGTGTATCGTGATACCGAGGTATCATTTATTGCTAGTCGAGTATCACGATTGCTTAGTATCATGCATCACTCATAGTTTCTAAGTATCATGTGTCACAATCTGGGTTGTATCATGTATCATCTCTCAGTGTATCATGTATCATCTCTCAGTGTATCATGTATCATCTCTCAGTGTATCATGTATCACTGATACTTTCAAGTATCATGTATCATGATGATTGTGTATCGTGTATCGTGAATTCTGATATCATGTATCATGGATATAATAAGTATCACGTATCATTGCTCTCTTGTATCGTGTGTCACGATACTTGCCCAAGAATCAAGTATCATATCATCTCCCATAAGTATCATGTATCGTGGTATATCCAATATCATGTATTGCTTAAGTTGAGTATCATCTAGGTGTGAATTACTGTGTATTGTGGGAAATAAAAATGACCTAGAAAAGACTCTAGGGTGAAAATTTGAGAAATTTTACACTCAAACTTGAACCAAGTCACTTCTAAGGCTTCACAATTGACACTAAGGAGCTAGTAAGTTCCTCGACTGTGAATGAACCTAAGGTCAGGGGGTGTCCTAAGGAGTCAAAGAAGTGTGATAACCTCAACAGGAAGTGTAACCCAACAAAGTATTTGCTCTATTTACTCGATCACCTCTAGTGACTCAAAGGAAGAAACTATTATGGCCTTTGAAAATATGCATATCACCATCCATTCAACAGAGCTCATGTCAACAATAGAAGGATAGTATATGAATTCTCTACAATATATCTCTACAAACTTGCAAGGAGTTACTATCTACGTAGATGGACTCAATAGGTCAATAGCAAGACTTAGGAAATCCAAAAAAATAGAAGTTTTACCGAAGCGAGTTGTGAAATTTGAGGGAGGGTTCTATATGGACAAGCCATGACAACTATACTTAGTGATTGAACACCCTGAGAGAATCAATGAAAGAGGAGAAATGGAGGACCCTAGTAATCCTACCATGGTAGAGAATAGAGAAGTAGTATCTACTCCAAGAGGAAGATCAACAGTAGTAAACATTTGGAGAGGAGATAAAATCCCTCGAGATGATTACTTAAAGGAATTCTACTTAGGAGTTGGAACTGACACATTGTTGCAAGCCACTTCACTTGTAAGGGGGGAAGGCATCAATCTTGCCACCATATGAATTGCAAGATTTTGAAGACTCTTCTAAAGTCACCTATTTGGATCACAACAAGAGAGGGTATTGGAAAGTTAGTGATCTGGAGAGATCTAGATTATAGTACTTGGGTCTGCTAGTATTCCCACCCACGGATTAGCAACCACTTCTCAAAACCCTCAAGGAAAGCAACAAAGAGAACCCTTTCATAGGTCAATCGAGCCAACAAACTGTTCCACTCCGGGCACATGTCTGATTTTGCTATGTGAGATACCAACACCGTGCCTCCCACTCATCTGAGAAGTGAGACAATGAACCACCATTTCCTCTAAAGCCTCCACAAGGTAAATGACCAGGTGTGCATCCTATAGTTCCAATAATTTCTTGATCCCTTAAAGCAGGAAGGTAGTTAAGACCTATTCAAGTAGCCAAGTTCTTAAGGAATCACTATGATGGTTCTAGAGACCCATATGATCACATGGCTGAATTTAAGCAAGTGCTACGGGATGAGAAGGTTGAATAATTTTTTTGTCCAATATGAATCTTTTGGCCCCACACTTACAATGACAGCTTTGACTTAGTCCCAACCCTTGGATCCCAAGTAGTTTTGTGAATATAGAAAAATTCTTCAAGGAGTTCATTGGGTCCCACATCCATAGAACTTAGTACCAGTCAAATATGCACAATTGGAAGAAAAATCTAGAGACAACTATAGTGTTGGTGTCACCATTGACAAGTGCAAAAATTTTAAATCAAGGCTATGAATAGGATTATGGAGATTAATACTCTTATGATCCAAACCTATAGAATATGAATCTTCTTATGAACATCAGTACTATGAGCATGACAGTTATGGGAACTCATATGGAACTGAATACACCAACCTCATGTATATAGCTCCTAGAGCTCAAGCTCCCAGAAGACCTTCAACAAGACCACTTGCCCCTAGAGGACCATGTTATAGATGTAGATGACACCATTTAGTCAGGAATGTATGATGCCTTGCCACCCACCCACCCCTAGTCTAGGAAGGGTATTGCAGTGATTGTGGGAAAGAACACTTGTTTAGAGACTACCCCAAGAACCCAGCCAAAACATCACCCATGTCTCAGATCAATGTAATTAAGGTAATAGATTCCTCATGAAGTGATAAAGAATACATTGTGCCATTGAAAGCCATCACAAGATCCAACGCAAAAGAAACCATGAAAAATCAAAGATCTAATATTCCAGAAATGGGAAATGAGATAGAAGATTCAGAAAGATCCTTTGATACGTGAAAAAGGAAAAGAAATCAAATATGGAAAACAAGAAGAGAAAAGGTTAAAAGAAAGCAGATGAAAAAAATGTCTAAAGAGAAAACAATGAAAGACCCTGAGCCTAAGCCAAATTGTCCAACCAATCAAGACACGAATGTTGTTGGAGGAGATGATGGATAGATTCTAGGGATGAAGTGGTACTGCAAAATCTTGGTTCACACCAACCAAGAACAAGTTGTGGAGAGTATAGTAGAACCCTTGAGCTTCCCAAAAATCATAAATAATCACCTATGTGCATTGGAGCATGATGCTCTAATCAATGGATCAAAACAATTGAGTAGAAACTTCAACTAAGTGTCAAAACTTGCTATTTTGGTCTCTACACATGTTCAGTAAAATGAATAGTGCTCTCAACCTATTAGCAATTGACCAAATTCCTTTTAGGAATATCTAATTAACTTATATAGCTACCCATCATGAGTTATGCTATAAAAAATAATCAATTTTACACTGATAATTATGCTTAGCAAGTTAGAGGACTAGCTTGACATTTTCAGGGTGCTACAGTATGCAGACCAGTGAGCAGAAATATGAAGATATCTCAAGATTGAGAAAATCAATGATAATGAAAATTTGTAGCTACAAAATAAAAAGTATGCTGAGTCTATAGCACTTTAAATCACATCAAATGATGAACTGTACACTGAGAACAAGCTCTGAGAGGTTCACTATTCTGAGATGATCATAACAGAGAAGTGATCAATGTATATGTATTAAGTCACATAGAAATACAATGACATTTGCAATGTAAAATTGCACAATGTGAGGGTAGTGATAGAGCTATGGAATGCGCTCACTAATCACATGAAATCCCTCTCAATCAATCTTCAAATTGGGATCACATCCACGCGAGATTTCGGTCCATTTATATAGTTAGAGTTGGAGCCAAGTTTTGAATTCAAATTCAACTTCTCACCATAAAGTGAGTCCTAAACTTTGGAGTTTACTTTCTCATCTATTAATCTACCAAGAATTCAAGATTTGATTCCTCCTAACTCCTCGTGGGATTAGTGCAATTAACATATGCCCTTTTACAAGGATAAAAGAAATTGGCTTTTACAAGGGAGTAGTCATATGTGACTATATGAGATAAATATTAATTGTCCAAGTGTGTACGTTTGGACTCATTTGGACCAAGAAATGTGGTGAAGGAGAATCAAATGAACGAGCAAGCATGAACAATTTTAGCTGATCCTATGCCTAAAGGCTTGAAAATGTGGTTAAAAAATTATCAATCGAGAATCGGGACATGACCTAGTCCATAGCAATATGATAAATGCTACCCAAGAGGAGACCTGGAGAAGGAGTTCCAGGGATGTTTAGAAAACCATAATTGAGAAACTAAGGAGATTGAGGGAGAACTAGGTTTTGAGATATAGAAAGAAACTCAATGATTCCAGAAGTGGACTAGTCAGTCTAGATTAGGAAATATGCTAGAACAACAAATACCAAGTCTCCCTAAAATGAGAATCTCAAAAGAAATGTTCTAGGGATGTTTAGAAAACCATAATTCACAACATGAGAAACTAAGGAGATTGAAGGAGAATTAGGCTTCGATATATAGAAAGAAACTCAATGAAGAATTATCCAATCTAGATCAAGATAGGGAGGAAGCAATTAGTCTAATTAAACTTCACAATGATAGAGGTGAATATGAGTGAAGATCTGAATTTTTTCATGCCCCAAAAATAAGAGGAGAGGAAAGGAAATTCTTAGGGGAAACATAAGCCATGTTGCAGAAGTTGAAAAGAACTAAAGTTCAATACTCAATAACCCTAGAAGAACTTTTGCAAGTCAAGCTGCACCTATGGAAAAGATTATCTAATCAACTAAATTTGAGTGAATCAAACATATCTAACAAGGAAGAAAAGCTAGGGAAAATAGCAATTGTCAAGATAGCAGTCGATAAGGCTGGATCTTTTAGTGAGGGATATGAAGAAAATACGTGTCATATTTCAAGGATATATGACCAAAGCCATTCTAGATACATGAGCTAGAGTAGGGATAATAGCCAAGGAAATTTGGGAGAAATTGGGAAGATGAGCTCTACAGTCGACTAGAATGAAGCTACAACTAGCAAATGGTCATGTAGAACGACCATTGGGATGCCTTGAAAATGTAATTTTGAAAACATGTGGAGTAGAATTTGAACACACTTTAGCTATATGCCAATTTGGAAAGGTGAGTAATTATGAGATGATCCTAGGTAGACCATTCATGTGATAGCTAAAGGTAGTTCAAGACTAGGGACGAGATGCTTTATATCTCCAACATCACGATAGAAGGACTAAAATAAATCTCCAAAAGTTTTCATATTGAGACATTGTAGGCCTTTGATGGAACCCTATACATAAGGAGGGGATGATGTGTCAATCCATAGTGCTAGTTCTAGTGACCAATCCTGGATGGATGAAGACACTCAACTATGGATTTGCAAGACAGCTAAACAAGAAGAGGCGAGATGTTGCTCTAGCACAATGGTGAGAACCACATTAAGAAGCTCCACCTCCTTAATGTCAATCCGCGGAAGAGATAGGAGTGATATGAAGATCGTGAACGTGAGATGAAGTGAGAGTAAAGGTAAGAAGCATAGAGATGCACACACACATACACACACACTATGAAGAGACAAGCAAGACACAATGGAAGGTGAGAAATCAACTCTATTGCTCAAGATCTCAATAACAAACTCAAAGTAGCTCAAAGCTCACACTAACCAACCTCAAATATGAGCTCTCTAGCTCTTTTTATAAATTCTAGACTAGTTTTGACCGGTTTCACATCTAGTGACCGGCATAGTTAAAAAATAGGTCCTAGATGCTATTTGAAAGGGTAAACGGTGTCTAAAAATAACCAAAATTGGTACGCTCATTCTACCTAAGCTCCTCAAGCTCGAGGACTCCTCGGCTTGCAGAAAATGGATCTATAAATTACAAAAAGGGGTTTTTCTATTTACATATGTTACAATAGTGATGAAGATCACTGTTGGGGGTTTTGAAGAACATTTATAAAACATAAATCTTTGAAAAATTGATTCGACTGACTCCTTGCTCTGTCTTTACATGCTTCCGCATCTTCTATGCCTCTGGCTGCTGCTACCCCCCTCCCTCTCGCTTCTGTCATCCTCGACAGAACCTTGTTGTGCGGTCTGCCGGATGTAGTTCTGTAGTAGTTCTTGAGCGAGGGTGTGTTCTGATATTCGAATGCCTCGGGCCAAATCTGCCTCGAGTTTCTCCCAATCAATTGGTTGCGGTTCATTGGGTGGTGGGAGTCGATAATGTGTGGAATAAACCATCTGTTCACAGGTGAATAATTGAAGCAAGCGTGTGGGCCTGCTGATGAACACTTCTGAATGGTATTCCCAGAAACCGGTTGTGAACATCTCTTCGAAGGTCTGCTTATAGCACGTCGGTAAGTATTTGATTCTGCAATGCCAGGCATAACACACCCGTAGCGATGGCGTTGTACTCATATCATATGCAAGATCTAGATTGCCATGCTCGAAGCCCGGGGTGTTTACATGTGGTGCCTTGACGTGTCTGAAGACTTTAAAAACCATCTGCATCATGTCAAATATCTTGAAAGTCATGTGCGCTGCTATATCATCCATATGTTTCAAGTGAGGGAGCCAGTGACGAATTGTGGCCATCATGTATCCGATTGTAGGTGGTCCTGTTGGTGGCCTGAAATATGGATAATTTAACCAATCCTGGCATTGCTTGTTGTTCTGTACTTTAATAGCAAAGGCCTTCCAGGACTGGCGACGTGGCACTGGTCCCCAACATGGGTTGTATTTTAAGTGTAGTGGTGCCTTGGCCCATGTACTCATCATCTCTGGATAATTCTATAAGAGATCCTTGCGCCATTCTGGTTGATAGATCTCTCCTTGCTGTGCATCTAGTGGCAAATCTTCCGCCTCAAATTGAGTTGCGTGGGAGGGCTTCATGCCTGTTTCTTTCTCTATGGCCAACTGATATTCCGCCATTAACATGAAATAAGGCTTGTATTGGAGCTCATGCCCTGATATGTATCTGTGAGGGGCCAAATGAGCAAAGTATGGGGACTGTAAAATGCGTTCTTCAATCATTGCCATGGCGTGAAGCTGCGCTTCTACCCGTGCTGAGTGGGTTGTTCCAAGCTCTTCAATTGTCTTCATCCATGCGGTAGTAGGAAGTTCGTAAGTCGTCTGGACTTCGGCTGTGACGCATCCGCTTGGGATGGGTTGTAGTTCATACGCTTCTTCAAAAGTTTCCTCCACCGAAATTTTGATTGTTTCTTCCTCGGCTGGTAGGTCCGGTGGGGAGTCTGGTCTGGGTGGTGCTTCATATACTTCTATCCGTGATTGAAGAGTAGATACCTGGGCCCGTAATGCATTAAGTTCCTCTAGGATGGTAGGAGATGGGTCCGCAGGAGCTGGTAGTCCTTGTGGTATTGGTGCTCTTAACTGCAATATCTTGTTTTCATCTTTGAGTTTCTGAAACTCCTCGTTCATATTGTCGTAGTCATCCAGCAGTCTAACATGATCTTCTAACAACATTTTCATTGATTCTGAGGGCACGGCCTTAAAGCGACTAGGGCTTAATGGTTGGTCAGGTTGATCAAGGGTAGCTTCTAAATTTTCTCTGTTCTGCTCTTATAAGCGCTGGTTTTCTTCTTTTGTTGCTGCCAAGTGTCGTCTGAGTAAGCCCATGTTCCGTGTAAGCGTCGCATTGCGAATTGTCTGGGCCCTTAACAAATTATCAAGATCAGCAGTGGCCTCTTTGGTTTTCTCTTCGCTTTCTAGTTCTAGTATGGCGAGTATTCAATGAGGCATTCTCGATCGACAATGTATTAAGCTGCGACTATAAGTCGTTGGTTGTCCTCTGCAGCATCTGATAATTATTCCCAAGAGATGTGAATTCATCTCTTACTTGAGTCATGCATGTGAACATCTGTCGAAATGCATTATCTACAGTGGGTGATAATATTAACGATGTGCTAAGCGAAGATGCAGTAGGTGTAGATGCAAAGGGAATGGGGAATGGGGGTGGGAAAGTGGATGCTGTGGTGATTGTGGAAAATTGTGGTGTGCTTAAATATTGTGGTGCCACAAATGAAGTGAGTGGAGGTGCAGTGGGTGGTGATATATCCATATCGCTGGATGTGGTGTCGAGTGCAGTGATCGTGAATAGTGGTGTGATCGTGGGTAAGTGTGTGGGTGTAAATACATGATTTACAAAGGTTGAAGAGTAATTTACAGAGGGGTTGTCTTGGATGGCTTGGTGGAAAGGGGAAAGAGGAGTTACAGTGGGTCGAGGGGGTGAGACTAGGGAGAAGGTTAATGGAGGTGGGAATGGGAAAAGGGGTCTTGGAGGTGTGGGGAAGGACGGGAAGGATGGAGGGAAAATTGGATTGGATAGAAAGGTGGATGTGCTAGGGGGTAGACTAGGTTGAGTGGGTGCGGGAATGGTGGGATGAATGGGAGTAAGGACGACTTCTGCTACTCTGCCGGAGAAGGAGGATGTTGTTCTGGGAGAAGGAGGGTGTATGGGGGAGACTGGATGGATATGAGGTGAAGGAGGAGCGGTTGGGGAGGTAGGTACTTCAACAACTGTGGTGGTATGTTCAATAGTAGTGTGGGGTGGGGAGTCGATGATAATGGTGTCTTCTATCAATAAGCCTTCAGGGACGAGACGTGCTTCCCTGGCTTGTTCTGAAGACTGACCGCTGGTGGGTACCCGAATGTATTCCCCAGGTTTGCTTAGTAAACGAATTCTGCGGGGGTCATACTGCGGTAACGGTTTCCTCTGCAAATATTGTAAGGCTTCTGTGGATCCCACTGATTTGACCAGTTCTCTGAAGCCTCTGATGTATACTTCTTCGAATCCGCCTGAGACAAGTTCCTGTTCTATAAGTGCTTGGCTCTCTTCCTCAGTCAGTTTCTTGCGTGCCCAAACTTTCTCCATCGTACGATACAACTTTTTGATGGCCAGTGTATAAGCTGCTGCTTCAAAGGTTTCCTCTTCGTGCGTATTGGTGTCACCTTGGGTGTTAGTTTGCTGTCCTTGTTCATCTGTTTGCCCATGCTCTTGGGATTCGTGAGTGCCCTGGCTGGCTTCGTCATCGCCTTCATCTTCATCGGTTTCTGTTCTTTCTTCCTCGGAACTAGACACTATTTGTCCTTGTGGTTGGTCTCGGGGCGTGGTCGGGTAACTTGGCCGCTCATATTCCTGAGAGAAGATCTGACCTTCTGAAAACTGAAATTCATTCGAGAAAGCATCTTGCATTTCAAAATCGAAGGTTGTATCTATAGGTTCCGCTTCCAGGTTGGGTATTGGAAAAGAAAAGGCTTCTGCACCAATCGTGGTGGGAACTTCTGCTGTAGTGGTGGTCGGTTCCTGAACTGATGTTGGTTGTGAGGTAACTGCATTGGTAGTGCCTTCCGTTCCAACTGGTATAGATAATCGTATGTGAATAGGTTGTACCGTTGGAGTGGCTTCTGTCGAAGACTGCTCTGGAGAGGGTTGTGGTGAGGGTGATTCTGGCACCTGAAGGCATGGGATAGTACCTCTCATGCGCTTTCCTGCTCTTCCTTTGCTGGGCTTCCTAGCTTTCTTTGTTGTTCCCTTGAAGGCTTTCAGCTCCTCACTTGTCATTGCTCGCTCGATAGGTAAATCGTAGGCCAAACACATATAGACGATGCGCGTGAGAGCACAACATCCATTGATGACCTTCTTTCTTTCCCATCTGTGTTGTGCTAAGTAGAGTTGATCAATGATCTAGCTTGCGAGATCAGTTGTCTAGGGTCCAGTACATGCTAAATACAAACCTAACCATATGCGCTTGTGAGGCATTGTGAATCTGTCCTGAGCGGGGAAAGCAAAATGATGCATGCATATCCGCAGTGGTTTTGAAAGCTCAGGTGTGATCGCTGAAATCTCTTCCCACTTAGTAACGTATCCACGTTTCATTGGCTCTGGAACCAGCCTTTCTCGTTCTGTTGGAGTGTGCGTACCATGGATCTTGATTGCAACACGAATGAGATCTTTAGAAAGATAAAACCTCTTATATGGTGGATTGTTCACTAAGGATGGCAAAATAAAAGTGCCAGGCAGATCCTTGTTCTCAAAAGCTGTCAAAGTGGTGACTAAATAGTAACATCTGTAGAAGTCAGGTTTAGGCAAAGGGTCACTGAAATACTCTATAAACCCTGCTCTTGCCCAAACATGCATTAGGTCTTCTGTGTTCTGTAGCCCTTCAAACTCTCTGGAGAAGAACTGATATTTGCCCCAGGTACGGTCATCAAAAGTCAAATTGGCCTCAAATATAAAATTGGCATCCGCCAATGGTCCTGCTAGCCCTTGAAACCAGTGAGAATTACAATGAATCTTCTCAGTATACCCTCTAGGAGGATCGTCAATAGGCATAGGTCCTGGGAAACCTTGAAATTCTGGCGGTTGAGCCGTCGGATGGGGCTCAGCAAGTAATTCTCCAATATTAGCCCTGGGGTACACTGGGTCCAGCTTCTGATGGCCCTTCTGCTTGCATGATGTATGATGCGAGTGCGTAGAAGATCTGCTACAAAAGATTAGCACATTAGTATGGAAATTAATCATGATCCCATGAAAGTGAGACCGTAATCCCTTTCCATAGCCGATGTGTAACCCGTGTAGCCAAGTGTTGTTATGTGATTGATGCAATGTTTCTTGCAGAACTAGTGTAGGTCTCTAGACACCTACATGCTTCAGATGATGCATACATTTCTTGATGAAGTGTTATTACAGGTGATGTGGGGTTATAGTGTGTGGATTTATACAAGGTTCAGTCATGAATGAGTTATTACAAGGTTGTAGATTAGGCGGGGTGGGAGTTATGTTAGATAAGGGGGTCGGAGAAGACATTTGGATACATTTTGATATCCACTTCCTAAGAGTTTGTGTGCGGGTGATAGGCTTCTGTTGAGGGACAAAAGATGAGATCGGATTTGGTGGTATTGGGGGTTGAAGAGATTTCTGAGGGGTATATATTACATGGCTTGAGGGTTGAGCTATGATACACTGTTTAGGTACCCAAATCTGCGTGGGTGTGGGTCGGTTCATAAGGTACTTCTTGGCGATCCAAATCTGTCAAATATTCGTACTCGTAGAAGAAGGTCAAAAAGATATTGGATATTGACTCTGCTTCTGCCTTGACTTCTTCTTATCAATGTCTGTGTTGTTGAAATCTATCGGTGCTTTTTGTCCTTTTGGCACCCATATTTGTCTTGTGTCGCTTGCTATGTGGTGTTGATACTACAACTTTCTTCCTTGTGTTGTCTGATGTTGTCTTCGGTCTGGGTTCCTTCGTCGTGGTTGACTCCTTTGTGGTTGAGGTTGAGAGGTCCGATGGACACTCTGCTTTGGAAAAGAAGGGAGGTCCAACACTTGCGAAACCTGCCCATTAGGAAGTGCTCCATTTTGTACTTTTAATCTAGGCCAGTCCGCAGTAAGTGTGGAAGGATGGGCACCGCAGGTTGTTTTGCCCATGTGGACGCTCATGAAGTCCACCTGACCTGTAATGGTCCCCATTTGTCCGCTGATGTAACCCACCTGACCATTGATGGTGTCTATTTGACCAAGCGGTTGGGTGGTTGACCCTTCTAATTTGCAGGAAGCCCAAGGGAAAATCTCCTGACGTCCTTCTGATTGACAACTGTCCATAGCCAAGGCCGCATGGGTTGGTGTAGATGTAACGTGACTGATCTGACCAAAGATCTTTCGGTCTTCCATCGCATGTTGTTCATAGGGTCTAGGGTCGCGTACTTCAGGCGAACAGCCGTTAGGGAAGTCAAGCGGTATCACTCGCTTCTGATCTAAGGTTCCAATATGCAAGGAGCCTTGCCTAAGATTTAGGTCCACTGAGTGATCGTATAGCCAATCTTGGCCAAGGATTAGGGGTTCTATCAGGTCGTCATCATGGCACACTAGTAGCTTCACTGTCAAGGTCACATCATGTATGAGGATAGAAAGGTCCACCTCACCCATGCAAGGGGTTTCCATGCCTCCTAGCCCTATTAGGTATGCCTCAATTGGCCGCATTTCTATTCCTGAGTCCTTATAGTGGGACCATCTAATTGCACTAGTCGCAGCACCTGAGTCAATTAAAACCCTGAGCTCTTGGCAAGGGTTGCCATGCTCTAGCCTAACTGTAATGAATGGTCTCCTGTCCACTATGCTAGGATGAGTGGTTGACTTTACTTGACACATGGCCATGGGATATCTGGGTGATGTTTCCAGATGGTTATAATGTTCTCTCCCTAGTCCTTGTCTTCTTAACTTCATGCGCTTAATGCGTTCTATGGCTTCTGCCTGAGCTTCAGCACGTATTCTATTTTCTTCCTCCTTACGCTTCTTTGCCAATGTGAGTTGTCTAAGCATATCCTCAGTAAGAGGTTCTTGATATAGCTTGACTCTACAACCACTAATGTAATTAGGCATTATGTCTCCTTCTAAGGTGGCTAATTGTACTGCTCCACTTGTCGAGAGTCTGTTAATGATCATAGGTCCATAACCTTGCTTTTCTAACTTCTGTGCGTGTTGTTTCAGCGTATATACTAGAACTAAATCTCCTTCTTTCAAGCCTTTATCTTTCACATGCATATCAAAATATGCTTTCTGTCGCTTTTTTGCTGCGTATATTCCTGCTACTGCTTTCAGCCTGGTTTCTCCTAATCGTTCCAAGTCCATTATTCTTGCTGATAATTCATGGCCGGTCCACTAATGTTCATGTGCAACCTTAAGGGTCGGTATCAAGAAGTCCAAAGGAAGCAAAGCATTCTGACCAAAAACCATCTGAAAGGGAGTTGCATTGAGTACGATCTTGTAGGCCACTCGATATGCCCAAACAGCGTGGTGTAACTGTTTGTCCCAATTTGAACGTTTGTTGTTCATGAGTTTTGTCAGTACATTACAAAGGATCTTGTTAGTGCTTTCAGCCTGACCATTGGCCTGAGGATGATATGGTGCGGATTTCTTGTGAATCACCATAAAATCATGTAACAAATATTCAATGACTTGGTTTAGAAAGTGAGTTCCTTGATCACTCACTAACTCTATAGGTAATTCATATCTTGTAAAGACATTTTCAAATAAGAATTTTGTAGTCGTGTGTCCATCATTCTTTTTTGTGGCTTTTGCCTCTACCCATTTGGTAAGATAATCTGTCGCAACAATAATGTATTCCGCATGTGTACCTTTTGCAGGGGGGTTGATGGGTCCTACGAAATCTATACCCCACTTAGAAAATGCACGTCCGCCCATCATGGGTTTCAATGGCATTTCATCTCTACGAGTAGGAAACTGAGTTCTTTGGCACACACTACATCTCTTTACATAGGTATGAGCAACCATGTGAAGAGTGGGCCACCATAATCCTGCAAAGAGAATGGCTTTGATTATCCTATCAGGTCCAAAATGACCTCCTGCAACACCCTGGTGTGCAGTCTCTAGTATGCTCAGATAATCGCTTTCATGAACACATTGTCTTAGGTATTGGTCTCATCCCCGTTTGTATAGATTATCGCCAATCATTGAATAGTCTTGAGCTTCCTGCTCTAGACTGTGTTGTCGTGTTAAGGTCATTCCTTGAGGGAATGTGTTCGTCCTCAAGTATGTCACTAAAGGTTCACTCCAGTCTGGTGTGAGAGACACGTGATATAATGTAGCATGTTCTACTGGTGATCTTTCACAACAAACAGGGCATTCTTTACACAACTTGTAGACATCTGGTTCCATCGTAGGCCAGTATACTCCTAGTCTATGCAGAGTCTGTAATGTTCGATGTTTTGAATGATGTTGCTTTAATGCACCTATGTGTGCTAATTGCAACCAATTCGCATGTTCTGATTCATCTACGCAACAAGCAAGAATCTTTTGATTGTCTTGTTTATATATACTTCCTGCTATGATTTGATATCTTTGAGACTTTGTAATCTCTCCTTCCTTGATCCTTATCCTAGGATTCTTGGGTCCATACGTGAGAATAGGGACTATAGGCTTAGCCCATTCTGGTGCTATCTCAAGGTTAAACAAATATGCATCTGGTAATTCATCCGCTATCTCTTGAGGAGCTTCTCCTGAGGTTAATCTTGAAAGGTGGTAAGCTCTGAGATGTGTCTTTCCTTTCCTAACTACGACTTCAAAGTCATACTCCATGAGTAATAGAAACCAATGTATCAGTCGTCCTGTGTTACATGGCTTGTTGACTAAGTACAATAGTGCTTGATGATCTGTAAAGAAATTGAACTTGTTTGCCAACAAATAGTGCTTGAACTTCTTTACTACGTAGATCATTCCTAATCCTTCTCATTCCGTAGTGGTGTGATTTCTTTCTGCTACTTTCAATTGTTTGCTCGTGTAAGCTATGGGGAGGTCTACATTACCTTCCTTCGTGGGTTGTGCTAACACACATCCTATGGCATAGTTGGATGCATCCACATGTACATGGAATGGCTTACTCCAATCCGGGGTTGTCAATATAGGTGCTGAGCACAGACGTCGTTTGAGTTCATTGAATGAATTCTCACACTCATTTGTCCATTCAAAATTGGTCAAAAGAGAGTACAGAGGCTTGACTATGATTGCATACATGTGTATGGATCGTCTAAAATAACCGCAATGTCCCATAAATGCTTGTACCTCTTTTACGTTGTTTGACCTAGGTAGATCTGCAATCACCTTCACTTTTTCTTCATCCGTAGAGATTCCATTCTTTGACACAATGTGTCCTAAAATTTTGCCTTGTCTGACCATGAAAATGCATTTTTCTGGGTTCAAGCAAACCTGATATTCTCGACATTTGTCAAACACTTGCCTTAACTCTGGGATATGAGTTTGTCTTATATTCGAGTGTGCACATAGTTCATCGACATAAACTTCCAAATTCTTGCGTAAGAATTCCTTGAAAACATGACACATGAGTCGCTGGAAAGTGGCGGGTGCATTTGTTAAGCCAAAAGGCATTACACGAAATGAAAATATGCCCCATTCTGTGGCAAACGCCGTCTTGTGTTGATCTTCGGGAGCAATGGCTACTTGATTATAGCCTGAGAATCCATCAAGAAAGTTGTAAACTTCCTTGCCCACAACTCTTTCCAATAAATGTTCCGTGATAGGAAGAGGATAACTGTCTCTAATCGTGGCGGCATTAACTTTTTTAAGGTTAATACACACACGCAATTTTCCGTTCTTCTTGGGCACAACCACAATGGGGGATACCCATTCGGTATGCTCAATTTCGTATATGAATCCTGCTTCTATCAAGCAATCTATTTCCTCTTTAATATTTGCAACGTAATTATCATTGTACCTGTATGGTTTCTGTTTCGTGGGTTTTGCATCTGGAGTCATAGGGATTCTATGAGAACATATATCTGGGTCTACTCCTTTCAAATATTTGTAACTCCAAGCAAACACATCTCTATATTCGCGCAATAGGGCAACTAATTCCTCTTCTTCTTCATTCGTCAAATCATGCCCTATGTATGTACATTTCTCTTCTTCTCCTTCTATGGCAACTATGATTTTCTTGGTTTTCTCTCGGTTATCATATACTTCTCCATCACCAGCCTTTCTATTAGGCATTCGTACCATGATTTGTCTATCTTCTATTTCATACTTCTTGAAGTTCTCGGGAACCTCAAACAAAGATCCTTCTTTTTCTGACATGGTTTCTTTCTTCTTTCTTTTCTTACCTTCACTTTTGCCAATCACTTGTGTGGTTAATCTCACCTCATTCGTAATTCCTTCATGTCTCTGAGTGTTTTATGGATGGTGTTCCATTGTAATGGGGGTACATCTCTATGTGAATAGTCTTTAAGATTGACTTTGGTAGTCACTCCTAAATGTTGCAAGTACAAAGAATTAGTTCCCCAATCTTGTACAATTTGCAACTGACGCATGAATGGTCGTCCCAATATCATCTCGTAAGCATGATTTTTTGTAAAATCACAAATGGCAAATGTATGCTCAAATGCCACACCACAAGTGGTGAGAGATACGCCTTCTAGTAAGCCTACTGGTTTCTCTATGTGTCCATCAGCCATTTGTAGCTTCATCCTGGTAGGTCTTAATGCTGGCTTACCCCAACGTTTCCATAAAGTGGTGGTAGCAATGGCTACTCTGGCTCCTGAATCTAAGATGGCTTTCGTGGTGTAGCCCTGATGGGTTATTGGAAGATAAGTTTTACCTTCCTCTCCTTCGCTTACATCTCTGATCTTTTCTATGGGTATCTCTGGTACCTTCTTGAGTGATCCTTTCTGCGAGGGAGTAGTAGAATGCTCAGGGAATTGATTTGCTACGTGCTTCCACAGTTCTGGTTTAACCTTTAACAATTCCTCTAGAGTGAGATTACATTGAACTTTGGTGTTCTTTATCACTTCCGTGTTCCTAGGTATTACTGATTCTTCATTCCTCACTATTATCGTGGGTGCTCTCATACTAATAGACTTTGCTTCCCAAGGTCCTGTGAACTGAGGTAATTCTTGTAAAGAATTAGATTCGAAACCTATGTGTTCATTCAGTTGCTCCTCCTCTACATCATCATAAATAGAGGGAATGTCTTGGGGAAATTGTTCCTGCAAGTCGTCTATTTCTTGAATAGGAGGATGGGTGCCTTGTTCTTTTCTCCACTTCTCTTCTTGGATCTCTATCAGAAATTCATGTGAGTACCTATGTATGGAAGATAGGTTGTCTTCACCTTCCGTGTTTGGCACTTGAGACAGGGATGGTGCGTTCCTTTCCTTTGTCTCTGAGGCAATAGGGTTCCTATGCTGATTCTTTTTCTCCTTGCTATCTATCAAGTATTCTAGCCTCTCCATTAGTCCTTGAAAGTGTAATTCCAGTTTTGCCATGTTATTCCAATTTAGATACCTAGAGGCTTCGAACATTGCTTGTGCTAATTCTACCATCTTCATGCAAAGTTAGTTCTCTCAATTTCTAGATCAGCTTGAGGGTAGTTTTTACTCATTTCAGTTATTTGAGGTCCTTCTTTTAATCTTGCTTGATATGCATGAAACATCATGTCTAGGTTTTCCGGTACGGGTTCCGCTAAAACTGATCCTGATTTCTGAGCTGGGTTCTCTTGATTTAATTCTTGAGAGGTCAACTCTAGGATTTTGGCTCTCGATTCTTTTAAACTTCCTTCCAACTCGGTTACCTTTTTACTCCATTTTCTCTTAATCCTTTCTCTGGAATCTTTCCAAGATTTAGTCTTTTTACTACTAGATTCTGCAACTTCACTGGTTCCAGGTATTTTCTCCTGGTTAAGCTATTGATTCTGTAAGAGCACCTGGGCTCTTGTTATAGCTTGGATAGGCACATATGTAGGGTTGGATCCATCTGCATTGTTCACAATACCTATCACATTGATTGGTGTCACATTTGAAGCGTTAACTGGGTTCTTAGGACAATCTTTGATTATGTGCTCTTTGCCACAGTCGGCACAAAAGCCTTGTATGTTATAGTATTGTGATTGTCCTGATATCGGAGGATGTGGACAATCCTTTATGAAGTGATCTCCTTGGCACCTAAAGCATGGTCCCCTAGGGCCCTGTGGTCTCTGTTGTCTTACTTGGGGCCGTGGATTTGGATTTGTGTACATCACATTCGCGTATTCGGGCTCCCAACTAGGTTCCACTGGTGGACTATCATAATGATATGTTTCCACGTGTTCTGGTGACTTTGAGTAATACGCGGGTGGACTATCTACATGAGTAGAGTCAAAACTGTTTGAGTTTGGATCACTGTCAGTAATTAAGGGTGAAACGGGAACTAAAGCCCTATTGAGGTTCTCTTCTGCAGCAGCATATTTTACTGAGATGGCATTCGCTGGTGGGGGTGGCTGCTGAGCTAAAACAGGTTGAGGTCTCTGTTGAGCCTAATACGGGTAGTTCTGTGGAGGCCTATAGTAATAAGGCTGAGCATTGTATTGGCCTTGATACCTACCTGGCTGCGGGTATGCTTGCGGGTAGTTCTGTCTCACTGCTTGTTTGTTGTATGGGCAGTCTTGAGCTGTGTGATTTGTGTATCTTCTCTCAATTGTACAGTATTGGCCACTAGGGTTGGCTTGCGGTTGTGTTGCATTGGGGCACACGTTTGCCATATGATCACCACCACAGGTGTAACAACGCTTGTTTGTTGTTACCCTAGGCATCTATTTACTAGAAACTCCTAGTTTCTGGGCCACTTTTTCTGCTAGGTCCTCTATTGAGCTAGACAATTTTGTGGATGCTAGAGAAGAACAATCTGAGTCCTTATAGACCTTTGAGAGTTCCAACTCGTCTCCTAAGTTATCCTCAATGTCTATACAAATTCTCACACACTGCTCTAGCGTTCTGGGTTCTCTCAAGTACACATAGGAGCGTAGTTTAGAGCTCAATAGGCCATCTAAAAACAATGACACTTGCTTGGCCTGTGAGGGTAACTCTTGCACTGGTCATCTTTCAACATATTGTCTAAACCTACGTCCTGCCAGTCTAACTGTTTCCTGAGGGGTCTGTTTGAAACTATGAATCAACAAAGACGTGTCATGTCTAACCCCACTTTTAGAGAATTCAGTGGTGAACGACTCTAAAAAGTGATGGATGTCTCTAAATTGCCTTTGTTGCAATGGTTGGAACCAAGTTAAAGCAATATTCTTTAACGTTAGTCCAAAAGCATTATATTGCGTGAACATGTCTTCTACTTGCTCTGCTCGTAGCACTTGCTTAAATTCCGCTACATGGTCATAGGGATCTCTTGTCCCATCAAAGTAGTTTTTCATTGATTTTACTAATTGAGTGGGTCTTAATATTCTTGCGTGTTCGCGTGGTCTAGGTAGAGGAAAATCATCTCTACCACCTGGTATTCTTTGTCTTTCCACTCTGTCCGTGTCTATGGTGGTTCTATCTCTCCCTATGGGATGATTGAAGCTTACTTCCGGTCTTTCTTTGTTTTTCTCTCTTTGATTAGCATGGGCGGAGGATGTTCCTACCCCTTGTTGGCTCGTGTTTATGTTTGCTCGTGATGGAGGGAATACCATCTCGCCTCTCCATGTGTAGGTATTTCTTGCGTGGTCCGGTACCACAAATACTCTTTCTGAAGTTTCATCCAGGTATACAACCTTTCCAGGTGTATCTGGGTCCTTGAACTCGTAGATTATGATGGAGCCTACCTCACTAGGTTGTTCCATTCTATACCTCCAATGCTTCGTTAGTTTCTTTATTTACAAATAGCTTTATGCTTCTGTTATCCTGAGGGATCCATTCTGGAACTAGTACTCGTGTCAGTACAGATTTCCCTCTAGGTGTTCTAGGTTCTTCTAATGGTTCTTTTCCTTGGGATTTCGCTTCCGTTTCTAATTGAATTACGCCAAATTCATCCGTATTATTTGGCTGAGTACTTAAGATGTACATCGTTCCGTCCTTGTCTATGTACGCGTCTCTCTTGAATTTCACCACTGGACGTTCCAATCCAATGGGTTGATCAGGATTGTGCATTTGCACCACTTGTCTTCGCAAACCATCCTCATAGATGCGAGCACCTAAGCGGTTGGTTCGGAGAAATTCTAATTGAGTCCTATAGGGTCCTTCGGGTCTTTCTAAATATGCAACGTTTGACCCTCCTTCTGGTCTTTCTGTGCTAAAAGCCATTTCTGATTCACTCGTATCTGAGCTCTCGTAGGGATAACTAGTGTTCAATTGTTGAGCCCACGATCGTGCAGTAGTGCCTATACTTGCTTCTGATGATCTAAGGCTTCGTCGGTCTGACTTACCTATATGTTTGCCCGATCTAAGGTTCATTAATTTACTTCCTTGCACACTCTGATCATCAATGTTCCTTGTTTTTAATTTCTTGGTTCTTTTTAAGTGTCTTTAAGTTCTTGTCCAGATGTATGCGTTAGGAATCGACTTCCCATTATATTTTTGAGTTCTCGTTCCGTCAAACTTAGGTTCTTTCCCTTAGGGTTTTCGTATCACACACGTTCACTTTTGTCTTGGACTTGATAATGTTAAATATCTTGAACTTGAGGCGTTCCTATCGTCGTTAATCCACAAAGCTACCGTTTAGCCTAAGCTAAGAATTGACTGAGGGGGTTGAGTAATCTTCCAACCTCGAGTTAGTTGCTTTGGTTGCTCTGATGCCCAAGAAGCCGCGCTTCCCAAGCCCTGCGTTCTTCACTGCCTTGCTTTGTTTGCCCTTGATTGCCCTTGCTAGACCTGGAAAAATTTGATGTTAGACCAATTCTCAAATGGACGATCAAGCACTTGAGTATATACACCTTTACAGATCCTTTCCCTTTTGCCCAAAATTTCAATGATTGCCCCCTGGCTTTCTAGTCCTACACTAGGTCAACCTCAAGCTAGCTTATCTAAAAATCAATGTATTCTTTATGAAAAAAAATAGTTGAGCTCACGTAGTACTCGTAAAGAGCTTTCTAATGAGCTATAAAACTCGAAAAACGGACTTCGGATGAAAAAGATATGAGCGTTCAGGCTCTCGGGGGTAAAAACTCACAAATAGGTTTTTCTTCAAATATGAGCTAAGGGGTCTCCCATGAGTGCAATGATCCCAAAAATTTGCACAAAATAGCCCCAAAATTGGCCAAAAATTGAAACCCTAAAAATTGTGTTTGGGGTGAGCAATCGCGATGGTCTGAGATAATCGCGATGGTCTGGGACCGTCGCGATGGTCTAGGTGAACCGTCGCGATGGCGTGAGTGTGAACAATCGCAATGGTCTGAAATGCACGGTCGCGATGGTCCGAAAATGAATGATCGCGATGGTCTAGAATGAACGATCGCGATGGCTCGATCGGCGAACAATCACGATGGCATCAGTCAACGGTCAACGTGAACCGTCGCGATGGTCCAAAGTGAACGGTCGCAATGGTCCAAAGTGAACGGTCGCGATGGTCCAAAGTGAACGGTCGCGATGGTCACAGGTGTGAAGGCGTGAGCCAATCATGATGGTCCGGGCGCGATGGCGTGAGCCAATCACGATGGTTCAATTTTCGAGGTGTCGCGATGGTCTGAGGGTATCGTCGCGATGGTCTGAGGGTATTGTCGCGATGGTCTAGCTTGCCATGTGGCAGCGTCGACGCGATGGCATGGGCCAATCGCAATGGTGTGGGGTCGACGGGATCGTCGCGATGGTCAAGGACCGTCGCGATGGTTCAAGTGAACCGTCGCGATGGCGTGAGACCGTTGGATGGTCCGACCGAGCCGTCGCGATGGCGTGAGCCAATCGCGATGGTGTGACACAATCGCGATGGTCTGAGCCAATCGCGATGGTCTGAGCCAATCGCGATGGTCTGAGCCAATCGCGATGGTCTGAGCCAATCGCGATGGTCCACCAAAATGCAAATTTTCAAGATGCATTTGTGGATTCGTGTATGCGCGTGTGTCGCCTACCTCGTGGTGAACTCGCTTACAAAAAATTCCGAAGTTGGCAGACCATTGCGATGGTCTGACACAGTCGGCAGATCTCTGACAGAAAGTGAAATTTTACCTTTTCCAAGCTTTCCTGATGCACTGGAGCTCTGTACCTGCAAGAAAACTCAAAAACACACAAGTACACACAAGCACAAAAGCTCTCTCTCTCTCTTGCACATGCACAAATGAGGGGAAATGAGGAGAATGGGTGGATATGGTGATTTTTCTGATTTTTTTGGAGTTGGAGATGATGATGCGGTGATGAAGATGGAGTGTGGGGGAGGTGAAAAACACAAAAAACTAAGTAAAAACAACAACAAAAACTGAAATTTTTACCTTCCAACGCCACTTCTTGCTATACTCTTACCATCACACATTCGTCCTAGACTCGATCCCCGGCAACGGTGCCAAATTTGGTGTTGCTCTAGCACAATGGTGAGAACCACGTTAAGAAGCTCCACCTCCTTAATGTCAATCCGCGGAAGAGAAAGGAGTGATATGAAGATCATGAATGTGAGATGAAGTGAGAGTGAAGGTGAGAAGCATAGAGATGCACACACACATACACACACACTACGAAGAGACAAGCAAGACACAATGGAAGGTGATAAATCAACTCTATTGCTCAAGATCTCAATTACAAACTCAAAGTAGCTCTAAGCTCACAATAACCAACCTCAAAAATGAGCTCTCTAGCTCTTTTTATAGATTCTAGACTAGTTTTGACTGGTTTCACATCTAGTGACCGGCATAGTTAAAAAATAGGTCCTAGATGCTATTTGAAAGGGTAAATGGTGTCTAAAAATAACCAAAATTGGTACGATCATTCTACCTAAGCTCCTCAAGCTCGAGGACTCCTCGGCTTGCACAAAATGGAGCTATAAATTACAAAAAGGGGTTTTTCTATTTACATATGTTACAATAGTGATGAAGATCACTGTTGGGGGTTTTGAAGAATATTTATAAAATATAAATCCTTGAAAAATTGATTCGACTGACTCCCTGCTCTATCTTTACATGCTTCTGCGTCTTCTATGCCTCTGGCTACTGCCAACACGAGACTACAATATTGGCAAACACAACATGAGGAACATAAAACTATAAAAGACCCAATACATGCCACACATATTTCTTGATGAAGCATTCAAACCACATGAATGGATGGAAATTCTAGCAACATTGGATTTATGCATAAATGAACAAGTATTGACTATGAATGAGTGTGTGGATGAAGAAGGATACAACATAAGCTTGTACATGGTTGTACTTCAAGAGGCTGACGAAGGTGAAACAATTTAAATATAGTGGAAGAGAGACTACGAAAGCATAGAAATGGAACCTGAGTTTGACGCAAACAAAGAATACCTAAAAGTTGATCGGAAAGATGCCATGGAACATAAAAAACCATTCACCATAGAAGAATATCAAGGAAACCCTAGAAAGCAGACCAATGAAATGGGGGATAAAAACTTATCAAATGAACACTTTGAAGTGTCGTAAAATTTTCAAAGATATGAAGTGGAGGAAAGAAAAATAGCTATTCAAATGCCTAAGGGAGAGGCACATGATGGAATAGCATACGATAACAAAGAGCAAACCAAGAAGGTAATAGTAACGCTAGAGGGAGATGAAGAGAGATGCACTTACATAGGTAAGGATGTGTACTTAAAAGAGGAACAAGAACTCATAGCATTACTTTGAGAATATAGGGACACGTTTGGTTGGACCTACAAAGACTAGAAAGGGGTAGATCCCTCAATATTTGCTCATAGAATTCCTATGACCCCTGATGCAAGACCCTGTAAACAAACACCATATACATACAATGATGTATATTCTGCCAAAATTAAAGAAGAGATAAACAAATCGTTGCTAGTTAGATTTATATACGAGATTGAACACACCAAATGGGTTTCTCCTTTGGTGGTTGTATAAAAAAAAATGGAAAGCTTAGGGCTTGTATTAACCTAAAAAAAGTTAATGCTACCACCATTCGAGATAGCTATCTATTACCCATTATAGACCATCTTTTGGAAAGGGTAGCAGGAAAGGAAGTCTACAACTTCCTTGATGGTTTTAGAGGGTATAATCAAGTAGAAGACGAACATAAGACCACTTTTGCTATAGAATGGGGAGTATATGAATTTAGGGTTATGCCATTTGGTTTAACCAATGCCCCAAAAACTTTCCAAAGACTAATGTGTCATGTTTTCAAAAAATTCCTCCAGAAAAGTATGGGTGTCTATGTAGACAATTTACATACCTACTCTTGTCAATGCATTGCCCCCATACCTGAATTTAAAAAAAATATTCAACAAATGTAGGCAATGTAGAGTGTGTCTGTATCTAGAGAAATGTGTTTTCATGGTAAGACATGGAAACATATTAGGACATATACTTTCAAAGAATGGAATCTCTACTGATGAAGATAAGATCAAGGATATTTTGGATTTGTTGAGACCTAAGAAGGCGAAGGAGGCATTGAAAGTGCCCAATTGGAATAAACCATTCCATATACACATGGATGCATCTAATTTTGCCTTTGGATGCATCTTAGCACAACCAGCCAATGAAGGAAAGATAGATAATCCAATAGCCTATGCCAGTAGACAACTTAACCAAGCACAATGCAATTACACTACGACTAAACAAGAGGGTCTAGGAATGGCCTATGCGGTAAAGAAATTTAGAAATTACCTCCTAGCCAACAAGTTCAAGTTCTTTATTGATCACTAAAATTTATTGTACTTGGTCAATAAACCTTGTAATACTTGAAGGCTTGTCAGATGGTTCCTACTGCTAATGGAATTTGATTTCGAGGTAGTGTTTCATGAAGGGAAATACTCATGTAAGAGCTGATCATTTGTCAAGAATGACACATGGAGGACCACCAACCGGATTAGTAGATGAGCTACTCGACACTTATTTATTCAACCTACAAGTATGTCCAAAATGGGCTAAGAAATTGATACCTTTACTTACGCATGGACCAAACCATAGGATCAATTTGATTGGAGGCAAAGAACTTTGGAAACAAGAAACCTCCACATTGTGGCAGGCATTTTGTACTTCAAATATTTTAATGGAATACTTCTAAGATGTGTCAAGGATGAGGAGAGAAGTGGTTTTTAAAAAGAAGACCATGAGAACAAATGGATAACGCATAAAAGAGTTAGTGGAACAACACAAGAGTTAAAAAGAAAAGTTTGTTTTGGCCAAACATGAGAAAGTTGTACATGAATATGTAACGAGTTGTTACCTATGTCAAGAATCCACAACCAAGGAACATTCATGCTTGTGTTATTCGACTATAGTGCCTCACATTCGACACACAATTTCTTTAAACTATTTATTGGTGCATATTTCCTTCAACAGAAATAGGACTTCTCTTGTACTATAGTATTGTAGGATTTCTACTAACTATTACTAACAATCACTTCGGTTATGACTAACCAATTCATGTTTCTTTTCAGTAAATAGAAAAACTAAAAAAATATATCTCTAGGTATCATGATTCACTCACATGTGATGGAGGAAATGTTTAAAAGGTGAAATATGAATGCTTGAGCACTATGGAAGAAAAGAAGCTTTCCTAATTTCTCATATTAATCACATATTTCAATTCAAGTGTAGATGGCTTCTGAGGATTTTGAAGCAACCCAACGGATGGAGTTAAACGAATTCCCCTTGGAGTGTGCAACCAAAGCACAAGGTCACTAGTTTTGGGATGATCAGTCAGCTAGAGAACACCTATTCTTAATCACCATAAGAATCATGGATCATGACCATCAATTCTCGATGATGAGTCAATACTTCAAAGTCCTTCATGAATTGCCTTGAGTAATGGACACAAGCTCGAATCGAAGCTTATTTGAAGTTTCCCATCTATAAGCCAGACTTTAAAAGATGCACTCAATTCATGAATACTCTACATCCTACAGTCAACAAACCCTTAGTATCAGACGCTAGATTCATGGATTTACAAAGAAATTGGCAAACCATCCACTTCAGCCATGAACTAATTAAAGAAGAATTTGGATGGATTAAAGATGGTATTATTGATCTCAAGGATGAGAGTCATGAAGAAAAAAAGGGAACCTTTCTTGATATAGAGGAAGAAGTACAACTAGTACATCAACATTTCTATTTCCCTAACATGCACATGTATAAAACACCACAAAAAATAGTGGTCCAACTATTATCACATGCCATAAAACAAATTGGCAACCAAATCAACCTAGAACCAGATGTACAAGAAGGCTTTTTGAAGCCAAGAAACGATGGGGCATCAAAAAGGTTTTGAATGGTCGAAGAGGTTGTGGATAGAACCCCACCACCAACTATTACTTATACAATCAAAATCAACAATGCCACCCAACTACAATTTCAAGAAGTTGCATTAGCAGTAGGCAAAAATTTTATGCATCCGAAGGAAGAATCTCAGCAAAAGATGAAAATAAGGACCAAGGAGCCAGTCATGCCAATTAGGGTTATGGAAGAACTATCTCCCGTAGATGTGCATCATGAAGGGAGAAGTTCGAAGGCAGTCTCAGAGAATGGGGTTGAGCTACATATTGAACTACAAATTTGGCAGCCATTCAGCGAGACTTGTACACATGCACAAAGGAAAAGATGTTCTAATAGGGGAAACTTTGGTCATGCCTCAAACATGGCTCAATGTGGACTTGTCGCAACTAAAATTGGTAGTCAAACATATAATTCAGAGTGTCATTGACACCCACCAACAAGTAGTGGAAGCAAACAAAGAATATGAGCAAGTGCATGTAGAGAAAAAAAATTTTAAGCACTAACTAAAAATTTATCAGATCAGGTAATGAAGACTCAAGAAGATCTCCAGAAGTCAAGAGTTGAGTTGGCAATAGAAACAGGGGAAATCATCACATTAAAGATGGAGGATGCTACTTTAAAGATGTAATTTGATGAATTGAATGAAAACCATGAGAAGCTACATAAAGAGAATACAAAGATAAAAAAGAAACATGATCAATGTGAAGCCAAAAAGACACACTTATCAAATAGAAGCAAGATTCTAGAAACACAAATCAATGTATATGGAAGATGTGGATGCATTAAGGAGTGTTGACCTAAGCATCAACTTAGGGACTTGCGGAGAAAGAGACTATACCTCAATCCCCTCACAAGTGCATATAGTGGGGATACACACTTTTAATTATCAATCCAAAGAGTATACAAACCTAGCCGAGTGTATGAAGACATGCAATCATGTAATGGTCAATCCATGTGAACTACTCAAAGAATGTAAATGAGGCAAAGACTTATCCAAACAAGCTCCAACTGTTGGTCAAGGCGAAACGATACTTGGTGCAGCAGCCGTCGGTATTTTGGACTTTTCTCCCTGCTCCAAACTCCAAATATAGCGAATAGCATATGCCTTTCGAAGCTCTCGAGAAGACGCATCCAATGGCAGTTGTTTCACTCAATTCCGACGCTCCTACTTCAAGTTATGAGCGAAATACTGAGTCGCGGGAATACTTTCCTACACTTCAGCACTTCCTACACTTCGCACACACCTTTCCTACAGCAAGGAAACACTCTCAAGGATAGACAACACTCACAAGCACTCTTTCCAAGCAATACACACGCATACAAGCTCGCGAAGAAGAAGATAAGGAGGGAAGAAGACACAAATTCGAATTTCTATGCTCTCTATTCTCACAATGGCAAAAAGTTCTTTACAAAGAGTCACATTTGACTTATATACTAGTGCCCTAAAAATGGTCCTTTCACACAAGTGACCGGGGTTAACAGTTCCTCGAATGTTAGGGTACATGGGATTTTCACCTCTCTAAGACGTTGTATGATCTCAGATGTTTGAACTGATGTGTTCGTTTCCCGTCTCGCTATTGATGGAATGCGATACAATTCTGAGTTGTGCTCGTACTCCCCGGTGTAGTTGGGTAGTTCCTTTACATCTTCCTCTTCTTTGTCACTTGCATCCATTGGAAAAATTTCTTCTGAATTGAGTTCAGGTATTGAACCCTCTATTTCGTTTTCTGCTTCTAACTCTTCAAAGGGCGGTTCCATTCCTTCTACCTTTTTCCACTTGTCCTCTTGAACTCGTGCCCATAGATCCTTAGTCCAGTCTCCTTCTATTTCAGGGACTATGGATCCTTCCTTTCTCTCAATACCAATTTCATCATTCAGAGGTCTATTTACTTCAGGCTTTTCCTGAGTGTTTAGGCACTCTTGGAATTTTTCTTCGGAAATTCAGTTGTTTGGTAAAGGTGATGCGGGTTTTTCTAATGTTTGTTGGGCAACTTCTATCAATTTTTTGCAGATTTCCAGTCTTTCTTTCTCTAAGTCGCCTCTCGGATACTCTCTCTCATGTTGCTCTATGGTAGGTCCTGCTTTTATTCTCGCCTTGTATGCCTGAATCCACATGGCTAATTCTTCGGGCATTGGGTCTGCTAATACTGATCCTACCTCCTCACTTTTATTCTCATTTTTATTTTCTTCTTCCACTTGCGGTTCTTTTGTTGATTTCTGTTTACTCTTTTCGTTTTCCTTCTTTTGTAATAACTTTTTTTCTTTTATCCTGTCTCTCCGGTTCTTCCATCTTTGTGACCTTTTACTGGCGATACTTCTTTTTGGCTCTTCGGAGTCTTCCACTCTGTGAGGGATGGGTGTATTTCCCTCTTTGTCACTTTGATTACTTTCGTCTATTTTATCAGGGTTCTCTCTAGCCTTGGCTCTTGTTATAGCTTTTAAAGGTACGGTGTACTCTTTGTCGCTCCCTGATGATTCAATCACTTCTATCACATTAATCTGCACGTTAGATGTGACTTTGTTGGGGTTCTTATGACAATCTCTAAAAAGATGTTCCTTACCACAATCGCTACAATAGCCTTCCCAAATTCGTTGTGGTGGTGGTGGGTTTGGTAATGTGCATTCTCTAATATAGTGGTCACCTCCACATCTGTAGCATGGTCCTCTGGGTACAGGCTGTCTATTCATAGGTCAAGGTGGCACGGTTGCTCTAGGAGCTGTGTACATTAAGGGCACATAATCCTGCTCGTGTCCGTATGAACTGTCTGATATTTCCATGCCATAAGCATATGGGTCATACTGTTGCCCATATTCTGTTACCGCGCTTTCATAACCAGGGTATGTTCCTTGACTAGGTTCGTAAAATGAGTCATATGGGTCACTACTAGTCAAAGGAGTGGCTGGTACTATTGCTCTCTCTAGGTTTTCCTCTGGTTGTGCTATCTTAACTGGGACAACGTTCTGAGGGTGGGGCGGTTGTTGTCCTAGTACAGGCTGTGGTTGCGTATATCCCTGATATGCGTATGGTCGTGATATTGATGCCTGCGGCTGATATGAGGGATATCTAAAGGCTTCTCCTCCCTGCTGGTTCTGCGGGTATCCAAATGGTCTCACATAAGGCTGGGTGGGTCTGGTTTGCCTATTGTAAGGGCAGTTCTCGGTGCTATGGTTTGTGTATCTCTGCTCTATACTGCAATATTGTAGCGGTCCGGGGACAGAGGGTCTATGAGGAGCATAGGCAGGTGGTGGGACTACTCCCCTAGTACACAAATGAGAAGGATGATCTCCTCCGCACTGCATACATCTTCTAAGCATAGGCATTCTCATAGGATTGGTGGGATAATTCCTCTGTCCTTGAACATTCAGTTTTTTTGCTAACAAGTCGGCAATTTCCTCTACGTTGTTTTTGGGGTTTGATGTGCTACTTGTTGACTCTTCGCTTTTCAAACTACCTTGGGGTATTTTCAAGTCTTCTGCAAGGTTATCTTCTAGGTCTATACATTCCTTCATACACTCTTGCAAGGTTTGAACTCTCTTTACGTACACTAATGACCTCAACGTTCCGTTCAACAGTCCTTCTAAGAACAATGATACCATTTTGTTTTGCGTCGGTCTCTCTTCTACTGGGCATCTATCCACATACTGCTTGAATCTCCTTGCTGCCAATCTTACTGACTCGGTAGGGACTTGTTTGAAGCTGTGGATTAATGACGAAGAATTGTTTTTAATTCCAGATTTGGTAAATTCTTCAATCATTTCTTGATATACCTGCTCCATGTTCTGAAAGGTATTCGGGTCCAATGGCTGAAACCAGGCCAAAGCTGTGTCTGACAAGGTAAGGCCAAAAGACTCATATTGAATCATGAAGTCATCTACCTGCTCGGCTCTAACTACTTGTTTAAATTCTGCTATGTGATTATAGGGTTCACTCGAGCCATCATAATGATTTCTCATGCACTTGGCAACTTGGATCGGCCTTAGCCTCCTTCCTACTTCAGGTTGTCTAGGCATTACAGGGTAATTTGGTCTTCCTATTGGTATGCCTGGTCCTCTCACTACCTGCGGTCTGACTGGAGCATGAACTCCATGTCTTGGGTCTATAGCTGGTTGTGGCCGATAGTTAGGATTAATGGCAGGCATTGCAAATTGTACATGTGGTCTGACGGGGATCTGGGTTTGTTGTGTTTTTGTGGTTGTCCCGATTGTTGATATGAATCATTCTGCGATGTTCCAAGTGGATTTCTTGAAGTAGTTGCTTGGTCCCTAGTGGGGAACACTGGGATATTTTGATATTTCAGCTCGGCTCTCTCTAATTCTGTTATTGGCCAATATCTTCTGTGATTTTTATCCAAATATGTGATGATGGTGGGTGTAGCTCAGCGATGAGTAGCACCTCCTTTAATGTCAATCCGGGAAGACGTGAGGATGGTATGAAGACCTCGAGCAAGTGGCGGCACAAGTGCGTGAGTGAGAAGCACACTAGCATGCACACACATACACACACACGCGCACGCACGGCAAGACAAAGAGTGAGAATCAATGGAGCTTTTAGATTACTTTCAAAATGCTCTTACAAGTTCGTTTCAATTACAATCTAACCTCAAAAATGAGCTCTCTAGCTCTTTTTATAGTTTTTGACTAGCTTTTGGCCCTGTCCAGACCTAGTGTCCGGCCTAGTTAAAAATTAGGTTCCAGGGCTTATTTGGGGGCTCAAACGAGATCTAAAAAATACGAGAATTGGTACGCAACTACTTCTAAGGCTCCTCAAGCTCAAGGACTCCTTGGCTTGCACAAAATGGAGCTACAAAAATGTGAAATGATATTTACAATGATTGTTAGTGATAAAAATCACTATTGTTGTAGGGATTTCTTCTAGTGATCTGCCATACATATCTTCGAGCTCCCTACTTGCTCTTCCTCCCTGCATGTCCATCTCTTTGATCTGCATTAATGTCTTGAAAAAATATTGGCCTACTTGCCAGATCTTCTTTGACTGCCCTGTTTGCTTGTGCTGTCCCTTCGCTCTGACTCCCTTCTTTGACTTTCACGTCTTGTAAGTCCTGGTGTACCAAGACTACTGCCAACACCCCCCCCACTCTCGCGTCTGTCGCCCCTGACAGACCCTTGTCTAGCTGCTTTTTGGACGTAATATTGGACAACATCGGCGGCGAGGTGGTGTTCTTCTAACCTGAGTCCCCTAGCTAGATCTGGCAGCAATGCATCCCAATTGACTGGCCCTGGGACATCTGGATGTGGCACACGTAATTGTTCTGAGTGAATGGTTCGCTCCACAGCAAATAAATGGAGGAGATGTGAGGGTCTGGGTACAAATATTTCTGAGTGGTATTCCCAGAACCCTGTTATGAACATCTCCTCGAATGTTTGTTTAAAGCAGGCTGGGAGGTATTTTATTCTGGTGTGCCAAGCATATATCACCTCTATGGAAGGAGTGGTGCTCATGTCATAAACTAAATCTTGGTTTCCTGTAAGGAATCCGACGCCTGAGAAGTGTGGGTCCTTGATATTCTTGAATGTCCTGAATGTAATAAGCATTAATTCAAAAATTTTCATGCACATCTGGGCCATCACATCAGGGGTATTCCTTAATCGGATGCTCCAGTGCCGTATGGTGGAAATCATATAATTGACGGTGGGAGGTCCTTGAGGGGGTGCTAGATAGACGTAGTTTAACCATTTGGCACAGCCCTTGATATTCTTGACTGCAAGGGTAAACTCTAGCCATGTGCGTCTGCGGAATACAGGAACGTAACAAGGATTATATTTAATAAAAAGAGGCATATTCGTCCAGGTGCGAACCATCTCCGGGTAGGTTTCGAGGAGTCGGATCCTCCAGGTGGGTTGATGAATGGATCCTTTTTGAGCGCTCTCGGGGATGTCATCTGGCCCAAATTGTGTAGCAAACGTTGGAGGTTTGCCACATCTTTGTTGGATTTCTGCATTGTAGTCCGCCAGGAGTATACAATATGGCACGTATTGATCATCATTGGTTCCGATCCATCTATGGTGGGACATGCTACGGAAGTATTCTGATTTAATAATAGTGTCCTCTATCTTTGCCATAGATTGGATTTGAACTGCCACTCGATCTTCATGAGTTGATGCTGTTTTCTCTAGTGTCTGGAGCCACTCAGGTACTTCAATTTCTAACGTATCCATTCCTTCTGCGGTTTGCTCACCACCTGGCATTGGCATAGGAACGTATGGTTCCTCATACGTCTCATCTACCTCGATGGGTACCAAATCCTCGGGTTCTGGTTCGACAACTGGAGAGGGCTGCCTTTCGTGTGTGAGTAATCTTGCCTGTAATTCGGCCACCTGCTCTTTCAATGTCTTGACTTCCTCTGAAGTCGTGGTCGTTCTGTGACTCTGGGTGCTGTCTGTTGCTCTTGGAGCTGATTGCGCAGCGCATCACGTTCCCTTTCCAAGTCATCATGAGCTTCTAATAGATCTGCATAGCTGTCCAAGATGGTCTTCATTGTCTCTGAGGGCACAGCTTTAAACTGCTCTGGATCAATTTCGTGGGGAGAGCCTTCCATTGCTGCTTCTAGATTTGCTTCATTTTGCTGTTGCAGTCTCTTGTTCTCTTCAAGGGCGGCCGCCATGTGTTTTCTGAGAAGTGCCAGGTTACGCCGGACTTTGAGATTATCGGCTTGGTATACTTCTAGCAAAGCTTCTAGTTGTTTGACACCTGATTCTGTCGATGGTTGGGGTGCCTCCAATAATGTTTGGTGAGCCTGCTCAAGCGTCGTGTAGCGTTGATTCAGTTCTGCATTTTCTGTTTGTAGAATGTGAAATTGTCTTTGTAAGTTCTGATGGTGCGTTGCCAGTTGTTGATACCGGTTGTCCAGAGCTTTGTACTCATTCTGGAGCTGGTATACACATTGATTTAATGCTAAATATATGCTATTTACATTAAATAATGCTGGGAGGGGTGAAGATGCAGGGGGAATGGGGGCGGGAATGGGAGATGTGAATGATGTGGATGCAAGTGGAGAGGTAGGTGGAGGGGGTATGGGCGATGAAGGTGGCATGGGGGGAGGGAGCGGTGCTGTGGCAGGTGATGTTTCCATCGTGTCAATTGTTTGAGTGACGGTGTAGATGGGGATTGTGGGTGGAGTGGATGTGACATCGGTGAACAGGGTGGTGAAGGTGGGCATGGTGACTCCCCCGAATTGGATTCCCGGAGAGAGTGGAATGCCCATGACAATGGTAGTGGTAGTGGATGTGGTAGTGCTAGTGTCGTGTGGTGGGGTGAATTGGGTAGTGTGAGGTGGGGATGGTGGTGACAACGGTGCTTCCTGATATTCTTCTGCTTGCGCTGCCTCGCCTGGTGCTGATACATTGATGTGAATTTGCTTCCCGGACCTCCTGGGACGAACGGGAACCCTTTTCTCAAACCTGTGGATGTAGGCCATTGCCTCATGAATGGCCTCATCCAATCCTACGGCGTCGGCATGAAGGTTCATGGACTCAATGAACAACTCGTCCACACCTTCCTCAGCTAGCAAGTCGTTCATGAGTCTCTTGCCCGATTCTAGTGACATCTTATGCTGTTCCTGAACCAGTCGCATGGTTCGATATAGTCTCTTGATTTGTGCCGAATATGCTGGGGCACTTGCTAACTCGGAGAGTTCGTCATATTCTTGATGTTGTTCTTCGTCGGCTTCTTCTTCGTCTCCTCCTGCCTCTTGTTCATCTACATCGACTTCTACAACTTGTGGTTGGGTGGGGGCCGATGTTGTTGTTTGGGGTTGTGGTTCCTGAGCTCGCTCTGCTTCAGCTTCGAGGTTAGAGTCATAGATTAATCTGGCAATTTCTTCATCCGTGAGGTCCTCAAGAGTAAATCCCTGTGGAAATTCCAAATCTGATGGAATGGGTGGAAACACCAGATTAGGCCCCTCTGTGCTTGGTCTTGGTAGCCGGATTGTGAATGGCCTAACTCGTCGTGTCTGGGGAGGGGTGATTTCTGGTAATTGGACTCCCCCCCTCATCTTCTTTGATGGGGGACCTGCAGCTGATAGTCTTCTCTGGAATTCTTGGACTCGGGACCATACGAGTGCCCGCTGAACTGGCACGTCATAAGCCAAGCATCTATAGATTATTCTGGTCAGAGCACAACACCCGTGGAGCACATTTTTCTGCTTCTTGTTCCACCTTTGATGGGCTAGGTGGATCTGATCTATGATCCAGTGTGGCACATTGATGGGCAGGCTTTCTGTCTCTGCTAGATACAAGCTGAACCATATTTTCTTCGGAGGCATTGTGAATCGTTCTTGGGCGGGAAAAGCAAAATGTTGCATGATGGTCCGCAGGTGAAGCGCAATGGTAGGTGTCATCTCTACCATGTCCTTCAACTTATTAAGATCTTTGTGCTTCATTCGACCTGGAACCATGGTTTCCTTTTCTGTTGGGATGTGCATGCCATACATACCCAATGCTTCTCTTACCAGATTGAGGGTCAACTTGAATCTTTTAAGCTCATTACCCGGCAGCAGTGATGGCAACACAAAGGTGCTGTCGCCTCCCTTGGCCCTGCTTGGCGTGATTGTACTGATCAGATATGAACATCGTAAAAAATCCGGCTTTGGTAAGTGGGCCCTGAAATAACTGTCCACACCCGCTTTGATCCAAACTGATCTCATGACTTCGGCGTTTTGATAGCTTTCAAACTCGCGTGTGAAAAAGTGGTATCGACCCCATTTGCCATTGAATTCCAATTCTGCTTCCCAGAAATAGGTTCCATCGCCCAGTGGTCCAGCAACATCACTGAACGAATGTGCATGCTTACCTACTTGAGAAGTGTGCCCTTGAGGAGGATCCTGAATGGGGAGCACATGCACGGCTTGAAGTTCTTGCGGTCTTGCGGTGAGACGTGGCTCAAGGAGAAGTGTTTCTATGTCCACAATCTGGGCACCAGATCCGGCTTGAGAGCTGGTACCTGCTTCTGCCATGGCCCTGTTTGCTGGTTGGTTCTGTGAGAATATAGAACCGAGTGTTAACATCGTAATGGACAGAATAAATCCGTTGTTGTCCTCGTTACAACATTAACATGAGGTAGATGGTGAGTTAGTGGTTAGTAAGTGCGCAAAGACAGTGTGTGTAGTTAGTGCTTGGGTTGTCCTAGGAGACTAATGCAGTTAGTAAGTGGGTCTGAATTTACAAATTGGGGTCGGGGGGTTTATTACACGCCCTAGGCTGCCAAATGCAGTGAATGGGCTTTGCTTTCGGTTTCGGAGAGACTCTAGAGAGCTTTCTCGGTGTCGCGGTTTGAAAATGAGGCCTTTTAGGGACCCATTTACAATTGATTACATACACGCTCTTGGGTCTTGGTGTGTTCTTGAGCGTTGAGAACGAGTGAATACTGGCAGTATGCGTAGCTGCGTTATGCTGTTTAGGTTGTGGCCTCAGCATAGCTACTTGTGCCATCAAGCAAGCCTTAGGCACCCAAATTTGTCTTGATTGTGGGCTAGCCTTCATCGACTTCTTGGGCACCCAAATATGTTTCACGTTAGTAGAAGAATTTCCGAAAGACTTCTTATTAGTGTCGTGTTGTTGGTTACTAATAAGAGGCTTGGCTCGGGTGGTTGGCTTGAGTGCAACCGGGTGTTCGCCTTTCCGCACCCACACTTGTTTCACTTGCTGGGACATTTTGCTGCGCAGGTACTTTGGATCCCCAACATAGGTAGTACTCTGCTTCTTCGGCCTGTGATCCACCTTGGTTTGTTGCCTTCTTCTGGCCTTTGGAAAAGAAGGGAGTTCCTTTGCATCCCGGACTCCTTTTTTGTGAATATCCTTCCTCTGCAACACATAGTTTTGGACAAGAACAGCATGGTCAACTTCATGTGCACCCCTGGAAGGACCAGGAGTCTGTGCCTTTCCTAGTTCCTTGAGTGCTCCATTGTCTAATTCTACTGTAACTCGACTATGATTGACCCATACCTGAAGAAGTCCACTTCTTAGGTTTAGGTTGACTGCTTGGTCATAAATCCAGTCTTGACCCAAGACAAGAGGTTCAGTGAGATCCTCATCCTGACACACTAGTACTTTAACTGTCATTGCCTCATCATGAAGGTAGAGGGGAAGTTCCACCTCGCCCATGCAAGGGGTTTCCACGCCTCCCAATCCTATGAGATATGCTTCCATAGGATTGACAGTTAACTGCAGCTCTTGACAGTAAGACACTCTAACAGCACTAGTGGCTGCACCCGAGTCAATCAAGGCTCTTACGGTCCTTGCACTCTTTCCTTGTCCTATCTCTAAGGTTACAAAAGGACGTCGATCAGTTATCCTATGAGAGCTGGTTCCTGCGACTGCACACATTGCCATATGAAATCCTTGATTTGCATAGTCATTCGCTCTAGGCTGATCTCTACCTTGCCTTCGTAATTTCATCCTTCTGATGCGTTCTAAAGCTTCTGCTTGAGCTTCTTCTCTAATTCTCTTTTCTTCCTCTTTGCGTTTCTTAGCAGTGTTGAGTCGACTGAGCATTTCCTCCGTGAGGGGTTCCTGATACAACTTGACTCTGCAACCGCTAATATAATTTGGGAGAACATCACCCTCTAATGTGGCCAATTGTACTGCTCCGCTCGTGGAGATCCTATTGATGATCATAGGTCCGTAGCCTCTCTTTTCTAGCTTCCTCGCGTGTTGTTTTAGTGTATAGACTAAGACTAGATCTCCTGCTTTCAAGCCTTTATCCTTCACGTGGGCATCAAAGTATGCCTTCTGTCTCTTCTTGGCTGCATATATCCCTGCAGCGGCTCTCAGTCTTGTTTCTCCTAATCGTTCAAGGTCAAAGATCCTAGAGGAGAGCTCATGACCTGTCCATTCGTGCTCTTGTGCTACTCTCAGTGTAGGGATCAGGAAGTCCAAGGGTAGCACAGCATTTTGGCCAAATACCATCTGAAAGGGAGTGGCTTGGAGTACCGTTTTGTAGGCCACTCGGTATGCCCAAACAGCATGGTGTAGCTGTTTGTCCCAATCAGAGTGTTTAGTGTTCACTAATTTCGTCAGTACATTGCATAAAATCTTATTAGTGCTCTCAGCTTGTCCATTAGCTTGAGGATGATAGGGGGCAGACTTCTTGTGTATTACCAAGAATTCTTGGAGGAGATTTTCAATCACTTCGTTCAAGAAATGAGTGCCTCTATCACTTACAAGCTCTATAGGTAGCCCATATCTCGTGAATACATTCTCAAACAAGAATTTGGCAGTTGTTTGAGCATCGTTCTTTGTCGTAGCTTTTACCTCTACCCACTTGGTGAGATAATCTGTCGCAACAATGATGTATTCCGCATGAGAACCTCTAGCTGGGGGGTTAATAGGGCCTACGAAGTCTATTCCCCACTTAGAGAATGCACGTCCGCCCATCATAGGTTTCAGTGGCATCTCATCTTTGCGTATGGGGTACTGAGTCCTCTGACAGACATCACACCGATTCACATAGGTATGTGCATCCATGTGAAGGGTAGGCCACCAGAAGCCCGCAAATAGAATTGCCATGATCACCCGATCTGGTCCAAAGTGTCCTCCTGCTACACCTTGGTGAGCAGTTTCCAAGATCTTGAGATATTCACTTTCATGGACACATAACCTCAGGTAACCATCTTTACCGCGCTTATATAGATTATCACCTATGAGTGAATAATCCAGGGCTTCTTGTTCTAAACTCCTTTTCCTAGCTAGAGTCATGTCTGGGGGGAATGTGTTTGTCCGCAAGAATGATACTAGAGGTTCACTCCAATCTGGCACAATGGATACTTGATAGAGAGTAGCGTGTTCCACTGGTGGTTTAGTGCAATAGATTGGGCATTCCTTGCACAACTTTTGGACATCAGCTTCCATAGTTGGCCAATGCACTCCGAATCTCTTTAGAGTCTGTAAAGTTCGTTGTTTTGAATGGTGTTGCTCTAGTGCACCTACATGTGCTAGTTGCAACCACTTAGCGTACTCATCCTCTTCTACACAACAAGCCAAGATCCCTTGATCTGTGTGCTTGTACATACTTCCTGCCACGATGTGGTACTTTTGGGCTTTTACAACCTCCCTATTCCGTGTGTTTATCACTGGATGATTAGGCCCGTATGTCAATACTGGTACCAATGGCTTGGCCCACTGCGGTACAACTTCCAAATTAAACAAGTAAGCATCAGGAAGGTCATCTAGCACTCCTTGTGGGGCTTCTCCCGATGTGAGCCTAGAGAGATGATCTGCTCTCAAGTGAGTCCTACCTTTTCTTACCACAACCTCGAAGTCGTATTCCATTAGTAAGAGAAACCATCTTACTAATCTACCTGTATTGCATGGCTTGTTTACTAGGTACAACAATGCCTGATGGTCCGTAAAAAATTTAAACTTATTTGCAAGCAAATAATGTCTAAACTTTTTAACTGCATATACCATGCCTAACCCTTCTCGCTCTGTAGTGGTGTAATTTCGTTCAGCCGCATTCAACTGTCTACTAGCATAGGCAATTGGAAGATCCATATTACCTTCACCAGTAGGCTGTGCAAGAACACATCCAATAGCATAATTGGATGCATCCACGTGAACATGGAATGGCTTATTCCAATCTGGCGTGGTCAAGATTGGTGTTGAACATAATCTTCGTTTAAGTTCTTGGAAGGAATTCTCACATTCATCCGTCCACTCAAAGTTTGTCAGAAGTCCGTACATGGGCTTTGCAATGACAGCATACATGTGGATAAATCGTCGGTAATAACCACAGTGCCCCATGAAAGCTTGTACTTCCTTGACATTCTTTGGCCTAGGTAGCTCTGCTATGGCTCGCACCTTTTCTTCGTCAGTAGATATGCCATTCTTTGACACTATGTGTCCTAGAATCTTGCCTTGCCTGACCATAAAAACGCACTTTTCTGGGTTCAGGCAGACTTGATATTTTCTACATTTGTCAAAGATTTGTCTGAGTTCAGGAATATGGGTTTGTCTAACATTGGAATGAGCACAAAGATCATCAACATAGACTTCTAAACTCTTCCTCAGGAACTCCTTAAACACATGGCACATCAGCCTCTGGAAGGTAGCTGGTGCATTGGTAAGCCCAAATGGCATTACTCTAAAAGCAAAAATGCCCCATTCTGTAGCAAAGGCGGTCTTATGCTGATCCTCTGGAGCTATGGCTACTTGATTGTAACCCGAAAATCCATCAAGGAAGCTGTACACTTCCTTGCCTGCCACTCTTTCTAAGAGATGTTCTGTGATGGGAAGTGGATAGTTATCTCGGATTGTGGCTGCATTAACCTTTTTCAAGTTAATGCACACACGCAGCTTGCCATTCTTCTTGGGCACCACCACGATGGGGGATACCCATTCGGTGTGCTCAATTTCATAGATAAATCCGGCTTCGACCAGTCTATCTATCTCTTCCTTGATCTTAGCAGTGTAATTATCGTTATATGTATAAGGCTTTTGCTTAGAGGGTTTGGCATCTGAGGTCATGGGGATGGTATGCGAGCATATGTCCGGGTCAACCCCTTTCAAATCCTTGTAACTCCAAGCGAATACATCTCTGTATTCTCTTAGCAAGGCAATCAATTCATGCTCTTCTTCTTCTGTCAGGTCATGGCCTATATACGTGCATCTCTCCTCTCCTTCTTCTATGGCCACTACTATTTTCTTGGTGGTTTCTTTGTTATCATAGGCCTCTCCTGATTGTGCCTCTCGTTTAGGCATTCTTATCATGACTCTCCTGTCATCTATCTCATACTTCTTAAAATTTTCTGGGACCTCAAACAAAGATTCTTCCTCCTCTGGTGAGACTTCTTTCTTCTTTCGTTTCTTTCCTTCTTCCCTTGGGGTCATATGCGTTGCTAATCTTACATCATTTGTAACCTCTCCATGCCTCTGGGGTTGAAATTCTACTTCATGGAAGTATTCTTCATCTGATGCAAATGGTGGGTCCATAATGATTGACTCTAGATCGGAGTCACTTGCATCCTCAAATGCATCAGGGCTAGGTTCGCATTCTTCTAGAACTGCCTCTCCCATGATTGGCTCTATGGAGAAGACTGAAATGTCATAGCCATCCTCATCACAGTGAGGTGTCCATTGTTCTTCATTGATGGCTACATCCATTGTTGCTAAAATTTCTGCCCAACCGTGAGGTTCAAATTCTTCGTCTGGAAAAACTACAGGTGCATAGGCTGGGTCTTGGGTTGATCTATGGGTTTCTTTCGCACCTACCTCTCTGGCTTTCTCTCTCTTCTCTTCTTCTACTGCTACCTTGCACATCCATAAGTGAGTGTCTTCATGCATCCATGAGGATCCAGACCCTATGGAATGCACCGATTCTGTATCATCTTTGGCTCTATGGATGGGATTCCATTGGATAGGAGGGACATCTCTATGAGAATAATCCTTGAGATTGACTTTGGTCGTAACACCCAAGTGTTGCAAATACAAGGAGTTGGTTCCCCAATCTTGTACTACTTGCAATTGTCGCATAAATGGTCTTCCCAAAATCATCTCATAGGCATGATTTTTACTGAAGTCACATATGGCAAATGTATGCTCAAACTCGACACCACAAGTGGTGAGAGTTATCCCTTCTAGCAATCCTAAGGGTCTCTCTATGTGACCATCGGCCATCTGCAATTTCATCCTCGTTGGCCTGAGTGCTGGTTTGCCCCAACGCTTCCATAAGGAGGTGGTGGCAATTGCAACTCCTGCACCTGAGTCCAAAATCGCCTTGGTGGTGTACTCCTGGTAGGTAATGGGAAGATAGGTGTTCCCTTCTTCGCCTTCACATATATCTCCTATCTTATCCAAGGGAATTTCTGGCACTGTCCTATGGGATCCTGCCTGGGAATGAGGTTTTGCAACTTCAGTTACTCGACTGGCTGCACATTTCCGCGCGTTTGGTCTATCCTCAGGCAGTTCTTCCAAAGTGAGATCGCGTTGTACCTTGGTGTTCGTTACTACCTCCGTGTTCCTTGGTATGACTGAGTCGTCGTTCCTTACCATGACTGTGGGTGCTCTCATACATGTGGACTTTGCTTCCCATGGGCCTGTGAAGTGGGGTAGCTCTTGTATGGAATTAGACTCAAAGTCCAATCTCTCATGAGACTGAGCACTCTCATGTTCCCCGTAAATCGATGGGATGTCTTGTGGGAATTGGTCGTGTGCATCGTCCACAAGTTCAAAAGGAGGGGCGACCTCGCTTTCGTTATCCCATTTGTCTTCTTGAATCTCTCGTAGGAAGTCTGGTGCAAACCGATTCATAGAAGAAGAAGTGTCTGGCTCCGTGGAATTGGGCACATAAGCAACCTGGGAAGGAGGGCTTATTCTATCGTTGGCTCTCTCCTTGCTCTCGTAAATGGCTGGAGCACAAGCTTCTTGGGGAGGATTACTTATTCTATTACTCTTCCGAGCAGGCTCATACGCTCCCTGAGAAGGAATGTAGGCAACCTGTGGAGGTACGTGAGCTTTCAAGGGAGGCTCATCTGCCTTTTGAGGAGGAAGATAAGCTTCTTGAGGAGGCACTTGGGCTTCCTGAAGAGGCTGGCTTATCCGTTCTCTTGCCCTTTCCCTTCTTTGAGGGGTAGGTTCCTTTTCTGATTGTGCAATTAGCCTCTCTAACCTTTCTAAGGAGGGAAAGGTGTCTGGTTTAGTGGAATTGGCCACATACACTTCTGATGGGGAATGCTTCATGTTTTTGCTTGCTTTATCTTTTCCTAGATTTTTTTCTTCCTTGGCAGATCTTGCAATTATTTCCTCTAACTTCTCTAGGAATCCATCCAAGTGTAATTGCGTTTTGGCTGAGCCCGAGTAATTGAAAAGGCGACTGGCTTCAAACATAGTTTGAGCCAATGCGACCATTTTCGCGCACAGTTTGGTTCTTTCTATCTCTAGGTCAGCTCTAGGATAGCACTTGTCATGATCCATGACGTTTGGCCCTTCTTGGATTCTGGCCTGATATGCTTTGAGCATCATGTCTATGTCTTCAGGAGTGGGATCAGCTAACACTGATCCTACCCTAGGAGGTGGTGGAATCGTATGACGTGGTGGGGAAGGTGGTGGTTCGGATGGAGATGGGAGTGGTGGCGGCGGGGTAGTGTGAGAGGGGATTTGAGAGGTGATTTCAGTTATCCTAGCTTTGGTTTCTCTTATGCTTTCCTCAAGTTCACTCATCTTTTTAGCCCATTGTCTTTTCATTCTTTCCCGACTATCTTTCCATGCTCTAGTCCTTTTCTTTGTTATACTCTCGGTTTCACTAGCCTCTGAGTTCTTATCCTGGTTTACTCCTTGATTCTGCTGCAAGGCTTGAGCTCGAGTGACTACCTGTACGGGAGCAGTGGAAGTGACACTTCCTGTGGAATCTACTACTAACCCAATAATGTTGATAGGCGTGATTTTTGGCATATTATTGGGGTTCTTTGGGCAATCTCGTAAGAGATGCTCTTTTCCACAATCTTGGCAAAAGCCTTGGATTGTCACGGACTGAGTTTGTGTTGGTGGAGGTAAGGGACAATCACGAATGAAGTGATCCCCCTGACATCGGTAGCATGGTCCTCTAGGAAAGGGTGGTCGTACCTGCCTAGGTTGAGGCCTAGGGTTGGGGTTTGCATACATGACGTTCGTGTAATCCGACTCCCAACTAGGTTCACTTGGTTCTTCACTATAGTAGGACTCACCATGTTCTGGAGACTGCATGTAGTAAGCCTGGGGACTATCGACATGTGTAGAATCAAAGCTATGGTCACTCGGGTCACTTTCTGAGATCAATGGGGTTACTGGTACTATGGCCCTATTCAGGTTTTCTTCTGCAACAGCATACTTTACTGGAATCACGTTAGCGGGGTTTGGGGGCTGTTGAGCTAGTACCGGTTGGGGTCTCTGTTGGGCCTGATATTGTGGTTGGTAGGTTTGTTGGGGTCTAGCATATTGTGGTGGTGGAGGGTACTGGTTCTGGTATCTGCCTTGTTGGTAGGGCTGAGGGTAGGGTTGCCTAACTGCCTGCTTGTTGTATGGGCAATCTTGCGCAGTGTGGTTTGTGTACTTCCGTTCTATGGTGCAGTACTGGCTACTAGGGTTAACTTGGGGTTGAGCCATAATGGGACAGACGTTCGCCATATGGTCGCCACCGCATGTATAGCACCTTTTCACAGGGGCAAACCTTGGGATTTGTTTACTAGTTACCCCTAATTTCTGAGCTACTTTCTCTGTGAGTTCCTCAATTGATGTGGATTGCGTGGAAGAGTGACTAGATGCACTATCTGAATCTTTGTAGATTTTGGAAAGCTCTAGTTCTTCCCCTAGGTTATCTTCAATGTCAATGCACATGCGTACACACTCTTCTATAGTCCTAGGGTCCTTCAGATACACATAGGATCTCAATTTCGTACTCAGTAATCCATCAAGGAATAAGGCTACTTGTTTAGCAGATGTGGGTAGCTCCGAAATAGGGCACCTTTCAAGATATTGTCTAAATCTTCTTCCGGCCAATCTGACAGTCTCTTGGGGGGTCTATTTGAAGCTGTGAATCAATGAGGAGGTATTGTGTCTTATGCCGCTCTTAGAGAACTCTACAATGAATGCCTCTAGGAGTTGGTCTATGCTCCTGAACTGACGCTCATCTAATGGCTGAAACCATGTAAGTGCTGTATTCCTAAGGGTTAGACCGAAGGCATTGTACTGCGTGAACAGATCTTCCACTTGTTCAGCTCTCAAGACTTGCTTGAACTCCGCCACATGATCATAGGGATCTCCTGTGCCGTCAAAGTAATTCTTCATGGACTTAACTAGCTGGGTGGGTCTCAAAGTTCTTGTGTGCTCTCTAGGCCTCGGCAGAGGGAATCCGTCTACATTTCTTTGGTTCCTGTGGGCTCTAAGCATCTCAGGTTCTACCCTATTCATCTCCGTTCTCGTTCTTTCTCTGCCCACTGGGTTGGCAAAACTTACTTCTGGTCTCTCTCTACTTCTGTCTCTTTGAGTACCATGAGCTTGGGAAGTTTCAGCCCCAGGGTGACCATAGGATACATTTGATCTTGGTTGGGGGAAAATAAATTCACCCTTCCAAGTGTAGGCATGCCTATCATTTTCTGTCACCACAAAGATCCGTTCCGAAGTGTGATCTAAGTAGGTCACTCTACCTGGGCTATCTGGATCCTTAAACTCATAGATCATGATATTTCCTATATCAGTTGGCTGATTGGATTTATACCTCCAAAAGGCTTCATCAGTTTCTCGATTGATAAGCAACTCTATGCTCTTGTTGTCTTGGGGTACCCACTCAGGCGTGATAACCCTAGTGAGAACTGATTTACCTCGAGGGGTTCTAGGTTCCGCACCCATGTTCCCTTGTTCCAGGTCACCTAGGTCCCCTTCTGAGATTACATTCCCAAAGTCATCTGTCCTATCCGGGTGACTAGTGGCTACATATATAGTTCCTTCCTTGTCCAGGTATGCACCGTTTTCAAACTTGACAGCTGGGTGCTCTAGTCCTATGGATTGGTCAGGGTTTTTAATCTGGACCACGGATCTTCCTAGGCCGTCCTCATAGATGCTAGCACCTAGTCGGTTGGTCCTAAGATATTCCAGCTGTGTTTTGTAAGGGCCTTCTACCCTGTACAAATAAGGCACTCCTGAACTTCCCGTAGGTCTGTCCATGCCCTGAGACATTTCTGACTCACTGGTCTCAGAGCTAGGGTAGTATGAGTGGTGGCTCAACTGCTGGGCCCAAGACCTAGCAGTGTGGTTGACACTAGCCTCTGAAGACCTAAGGCTTTGTCTCTCTCTTGCTAGGTGTCGTCCTGATCGAAGGTTCATATGCCTAACTGATTAGCCCAAATTTTTTTCCAGAGTACAACCTCGTTGCCGATCAATTGGTACCAGTCACTTGATTCTTTTTAGTTAATTATTGTGTTTATGGTCTTGTCTGATATCACGTCGTCAGGAACACTTGAATGTTCTTCGTACTTTAGGTTGATCGTTCCACATTAGGTTCTTTTCCTTTAGGTTATCGATAGTACAGAGATTATGTTTTTAACTTGAACTTGAGTTTTTAGGTAGTCTTCACTTGATAACTGCCTATCGTCGCCCTGGCTTACTCCTATCACTAGTCGTTCTTAGCTTAAGCTAGGAAATGACAGAGGGAGTTGAGAATATTCCAACCTTACTTGTTGATCCCTTGCTTTATGGTGCTCAAGAACCCGGTTCTCAAGCTTGCAAAGAAACCTTGCTTTGTACGCTCTCAGTTGCTCTCAATGGACCTATAAAAGTCCCACGGTTAGCTCAATGCTTATATTCAAAGGACAAAACCAACCACTTTCATTCATGTGACACAAACACACATTTGCATTGTGACTTTTAGGAAAATAATTCTAAAGACCCTTGACTTTGATCCCCCTGGGTATGGTCAACTTCAAAATACCCTCTCTGAAAATCAACGCATTATCTTTATAAAAAACAGTTGAGGGCGTGTAGTATATGCCACGAGCTTTCCAACAAGCCCAAGAGCTCAAAAATTGGATTTCGTATGAAAGAGTTATGGCTGTTCAGGGTTTAGGAGGTTAAATCAGGATTCAATACAAGCTAACAGGAATACTCGAGTAGCTTGTGGCACGGCCTCGCGATGCAATACTACACCCTAGTGTTTGTCCCACACTTAATCAAAATTTAGACCAATAATTTTGCCTTGAAAATTTGACCTAATTTGCCCTTCTAACGCGTTTGCAAAGTCTGTCGGTCGCGATTGACAGGTCAGTCGCGATCGACGTGTCGATCGCGATTGACAGGTCCGTCGTGGCTGTCAGTCGCGATTGACTGGTCAGTCGCGATTGACAGGGATTACGAAAAGTCAATCAGTCGTGGTCAAAGGGTCGTTGACTCTGTCGGTCGCGATTGATGAGTCGATCGCGATTGACAGGTCGGTCGCGAGGGTCTGTCGATCGTGGTCAAACAGTCGTTGACCGTGTCGGTCGCGATTGACAGAACCGTCGTGGTCTGTCCGTCGTGGTCAAACAGTCGTTGACTGTGTCGGTCACGATTGATGTGTCGATCGCGATTGATGACTCGATCGCGATTGACACGTGTCACGCGTATGGTCAGTCGGTCGTGGTCAATCGGTTGTTGACTCTGTCGGTCGCGATTGACAGAGCCGTCGTGGGCTGTCGGTCGCGATTGACGTGTCGATCGCGATTGACAGGTCTGTCCGTCGTGGTTTGTCGATCGCGATTGACAGAGCGATCGCGATTGACAGAAATCTGTGGAATTTCAAAAAACTAAACACATTTTTGGGAAGCTCTAGGCCTGTAGGTCATGGATATGCACTTTGTTTAGCAATTAGAGCAAGTTTTCAGTCGGTCGCGATTGACAGAGCTCGGCGACACACAGACAATTACTCAGATTTCCGTACTTGCGCGGAGTGCTGGGGACGATGATGCGGCCTGTACCTGCAGAATGCTCACAAAACATGCAAAAAAACAGCACATGCAAATTCGCTCTCTCGCTCTCTCTCACAAGTGAAATGAGGGAAATGAGGTGGAGATGGGGGTATAGTCAAAAAACTGAATTTTTCGCGATGATGGAGATGGAGGTGGGAGATGGTGATGATGATGATGGTGATGAAAGTAAAAGAAAATCGATGAGAGTGAAGAAAATATTGTTGGCATACAAAGCAACAAAGGAGTCATGCACAATACGGCAACAAGGCCAGATCATTTTTTCCCATAGATTATGTACAACCCAAGTGATTTTAATCACTACACAAACATTGTAAATCCCGTTTTTGGTAGATTAGACTCCATTTTGTGCAAGCCGAGGAGTCCTCGAGCTTGAGGAGTATTAGAAGTACCATCGTACCAAATTTCATAATTTTTAGACTTCGTTTGAGCCCTCAAATAAGCCCTGGAACCTAATTTTTAACTAGGCCGGACACTAGGTCTGGACAGGGCCAAAAGCTAGTCAAAAACTATAAAAAGAGCTAGAGAGCTCATTTTTGGGGTTAGATGGTAATAGAAACGAACTTGTAAGAGCTTTTGAAAGTAATCTAAAGAACTCCATTGATTCTCTCTCTTTGTCTTGCCGTGTGTGCGCGTGTGTGTGTATGTGTGTGCATGTTTGTGTGCTACTCACTCACGCACTTGTGCCGCCACTTGCTCGAGGTCTTCATACCATCCTCACGTCTTCCCGGATTGACATTAAAGGAGGTGCTACTCATCACTGAGCTACACCAAATTTTGGCGCCGTTGCCGGGGATCGAGCTTTGAGGACGAGCGTGTGATGGTAAGACGTAGAGTTGACGCGTTGGAGTTGTAGGTATTTTCTTCACTCTCGTCGATTTTCTTTTACTTTCTTCACCATCATCATCATCACCATCTCCCACGTCCATCTCCATCATCGCGAAAATTTCAGTTTTTTGACTATATCCCCACCTCCACCTCATTTCCCTCATTTCACTTGTGAGAGAGTGCGAGAGAGCGAACTTGCATGTGCTGTTTTTGCATGTTTTCTGAGCTATTTTGCAGGTTTTTTGCTGTACCATCATCCCCAGCAGTGTGCGCAGGTACGACAGGCTCTGCACAGGTCCCGGGACGACAGCCTCTGTCTATCGCGACAGACAGAAAATCTTAACATTTTGTGAATGCATGTTTATCACTGTAACCTACACCTTGAGGGCACTCTAGATCACTAGAAGTTTTTCAAAAATTTGCATTTTTTCAGTCTATCGCGACAGACACCGTCTATCGCGACAGACACTGTCTATCGCGACAGACACCGTCTATCGCGACAGACAGAGACCCACGATAGATAGCGTCTATCGCGACAGACACCGTCTATCCCGACAGACAGAAATCCACGATAGACACCGTCTATCGCGACAGACACCGTCTATCGCGACAGACAGAATTTCACGACAGATAGCGTCTATCGCGACAGACACAGTCTATCGCGACAGACAGAATTTCACGACAGATAGCGTCTATTGCGACAGACAGAATTTCACGACAGATAGCGTCTATCGCGACAGACACCGTCTGTCGCGACAGACAGAAATCCGCGACAGATACCGTCTATCGCGACAGACACCGTCTATCGCGACAGACAGAAATCCGCGACAGATACCGTCTATCGCGACAGACAGAAATCCACGATAGACACTGTCTATCGCGACAGACACCGTCTATCGCGACAGACAGCCCCCACGATAGATTGTGTCTATCGCGACAGACACCGTCTATCGCGACAGATAGCCCCCACGATAGATTGTGTCTATCGCGACAGACACCGTCTATCGCGATAGACAGGCATTTTCGGCAAAAAATTAAGGAGTGAATTTTTGGAAATTTAGGCTAAATTTTGGGCATATTTGCACTTTCATGTACTCATCTACTTACGAAGGCCTTAGAAAATGCATTAAAACCCCCGAAAGGTTCTGTTTGTCTAGTTAACCCCCTAAACCCTGAACGGTCATAACTTTTTCATACAAAATCCATTTTTTGAGCTCTAGGGCTTGTCGGAAAGCTCGTGACATATACTACACGCCCTCAACTGTTTTTTATGAGAATAACGCGTTGATTTTCAGATAGGATCTTTGGAAGTTGACCCACAGAGGGGTAGAAACACCAAGGGAGCTCTAGAGGAAATTTCTAGCAATACATAAGGGGGAACAAAGTGTCTGAAATAATTTGTCTGTCAATTGAAAGGTCTACTTGGAGCTAATCTTGGGATTTATGCAGGCCTATTGAGAAGCAACTGAGAGTATCCAAGCAACGGTGTGGCACACGCTTGAGAATCAACTTCTCGAGCACTAAAGAGCAAGGTTCGGCAAGAAAGGTCGGAATATTCTCAACTCCTCTTCGTCAATTCCTAGCTTAGGCTAAGAGCGATTAGAAGTAGGAGCAAGTCAGGGCGACGATAGGCCACTATCAAGTTGAAGACTACCTAAAAACTCAAGTTCAAGCTAAAAACTTAATCTCTGTACTGTCGACAACATAAAGGAAAGAACCTAACGTGGAACGATCAACCTGAAAGTACGAAGAACATTCAAGTATTCCGGGCGACGTAATAGCAGACAAGACTTTAAACACGAGAAATAACTAAAAAGAATCAAGTGACTGGTACCAATTGATCGACAACGAGGTTGTACTCTGGGCAAAGAATTGGGCTACTTAGATAGGCATATGAACCTTAGATCAGGACGACACCTAGTAAGAGAGAGACAAAGCCTTAGATCTTCAGAGGCTAGTGTCAACCACACTGCTAGGTCCTGGACCCAGCAGTTGAGCCACCAATCGAACTACCCTAGCTCTGAGACCAGTGAATCAGGGATGTCTCAAGGCATGGACAGACCCACGGGAAGTTCAGGTGTGCCTTACTTGTACAGGGTAGAAGGCCCTTACAAAACACAGTTGGAATACCTTAGGACCAACCGATTAGGTGCTAGCATCTATGAGGACGGCCTAGGAAGATCCGTGGTCCAGATTAAAAACCCTGACCAATCCATAGGACTAGAGCACCCAGCTGTCAAGTTTGAAAACGGTGCATACCTGGACAAGGAAGGAACCATATACGTAGTCACCAGTCATCCAGATAGGATAGATGAATTTGGAAATGTAATTTCAGAAACGGACTTAGGTGACTTGGAACAAGGAAACATGGGAGTGGAACCTAGAACCCCTCGTGGTAAATCAGTTCTCACTAGGATTATCACGCCTGAGTGGGCCCCCCAAGATAACAAGTGCATAGATTTGCTTCTCAATCGAGAAACGGACGAAGCCTTTTGGAGGTATAAACCGGATCACCCAACGGATATAGGAACAATCATGATCTATGAGTTTAAGGATCCAGATAGCCCAGGTAGAGTGACCTACTTAGACCACACTTCGGAGAGGATCTTTGTGGTGACAGAAAATGATAGGCATGCTTACACTTGGAAGGGTGAATTCATTTTCCCCCAACCAAGATCAAATGTATCCTATGGTCACCCTGGAGCTGGAACATCCCAGGCTCATGGTACGCAAAGAGACAGAAGTAGAGACAGACCAGAAGTAAGTTTCGCCAACCCTGTGGGCAGAGAAAGAACGAGAACAGAGACGAATAGGGTAGAACCTGAGATGCATAGAGCCCACAGGAACCAAAGAAATGTAGATGGATTCCCTCTGCCGAGGCCTAGAGAGCACACAAGAACTTTGAGACCCACCCAGCTAGTTAAGTCCATGAAGAACTACTTTGACGGCACAGGAGATCCCTATGATCATGTGGCGGAGTTCAAGCAAGTCTTGAGAGCTGAACAAGTTGAGGATCTATTCACGCAGTACAATGCCTTCGGTCTAACCCTGAGGAATACGGCACTTACATGGTTTCAGCCATTGGATGAGCGCCAGTTCAGGAGCATAGACCAACTCCTAGAAGCATTTATTATTGAGTTCTCCAAGAGTGGTATAAGGCACAACACCTCCTCACTGATTCACAGCTTCAAACAAACCCCTCAAGAGACTGTGAGACTTGCAGGGAGAAGATTTAGACAATATCTTGAAAGGTGCCCTATTTCGGAGCTACCCACATCTGCTAAACAAGTAGCCTTATTCCTTGACGGATTGTTGAGTCCAAAATTGAGATCCTACGTGTATCTGAAAGACCCTAGGACTATAGAAGAGTGTGTACGTATGTGCATTGACATTGAAGATAACCTAGGAGAAGAGCTAGAGCTGTCCAAAATTTACAAAGATTCAGATAGTGCATCCAGTCAATCTTCCACACAATCCACATCAATTGAGGAACTCGCAGAGAAAGTGGCCCAGAAATTAGGAGTAACTAGCAAACAAATTCCAAGGTTTGCTCCTATAAAAAGGTGCTATACATGCGGTGGTGACCATATGGCGAACGTCTGTCCCATTATGGCTCAACCCCAAGTAAACCCTAGTAGCCAGTACTGCACCATAGAACGGAGATACACCAACCACAACGCACAAGATTGCCCATACAACAAGCAGGCGGTTAGGCAACCCTACCCTCAGCCCTACCAACAAGGCAGATACCAGAACCAGTACCCTCCACAACCATATGGCAGGCCACAACAAAATTTCCAACCTCAATATCAAAACCAACAAAGGCCTCAGCCTGTGCTAGCACAACAACCCCCAGCCCCAGCTAATGTGATTCCGGTAAAGTATACTGCTGCAGAAGAGAACCTGAATAGAGCTATAGTCCCTGTAACATCCTTGCTTTCTGAAAGTGACCCGAGTGACCATAGCTTTGACTCTACACATGTTGATAGCCCCCAGGCCTACTACATGCAGTCTCCTGAGCATGGTGAGTCCTATTATAGCGAAGAGACAAACGAACCTAGTTGGGAGTCAGATTACACGAACGTCATGTATACAAACCCCAACCCTAGGCCTCAATCTAGGCAGGTAAGACCTCCATTCCCAAGAGGACCGTGCTACAGATGCCAAGGAGATCACCTCATTCGTGATTGTCCCTTGCCTCCACCTACACAACCCCAGTCAGTGACGATCCAAGGCTTCTGCCAAGATTGTGGAAAAGAGCATCTCTTACGAGATTGCCCAAAGAACCCCAATAGCATGCCAAAAATCACCCCTATCAACGTTGTTGGGTTAGTGGTAGACTCCTCAGGAAGTGTCACTTCCACTGCACCAGTACAGGTAGTCACTCGAGCTCAAGCTTTGCAGCAAAACCAAGGGGTAGGCCAGGAAAAGAGCCCAGATGCTAGCGATACTGAGAGCCAAAATAAAAAGAGAACAAGAGCTTGGAAAGATAGCCGCGAACGTATGAAAAGGCAATGGGCAAAGAAGATGAGTGAACTTGAGGAAAGTCTACGAGAAACCAAGGCTAAAATCATAGAGATCACATCTCAACCGCACTCTCACACATTCCCACCGCTACCATCCCCATCACCCTCCATCCCTTCACCCTCTAAGACACCCCACGTAACCCACCCACCACCCCAAAAAGGATCAGTATTAGCTGATCCCACTCCCGAAGACATAGACATGATGCTTAAGGCATATCAGGCCAGAATCCAAGAAGGGCCAAACGTCACGGATCATGACAAGTGCTATCCTAGAGCTGACCTAGAGATAGAAAGAACCAAACTGTGCGCGAAAATGGTCGCACTGGCTCAGACTATGTTTGAAGCCAGTCGCCTTTTCAATTACTCGGGTTCAGCCAAAACGCAATTACATTTGGATGGATTCCTAGAGAAGTTAGAGAGGATAATTGCAAGATCTGACAAGGAAGAAAAAAATCAAGACCAAGAAAAAGCAAGCAAAAACAGGAATCATTCCCAATCAGAAGTATATGTGGCCAATGCCCCTAAACCGGACAACTTCCCCTCCTTAGAAAGAATAGAGAGGCCAATAGCACAGCCAGAAAAGGAACCTAACCCTCAAAGAAAGGAAAGGGCAAGAGAACGGATAAGCCAGCCTCTTCAGGAAGCCCGTGGGCCTCCTCAAGAAGCTTATCTTCCCCCCCAAAAGGCAGATGAGCCTCCCTCGAAAGCTCAAGTACCTCCACAGGTTGCCTACATTCCTTCTCAGGGAGTGTATGAGCCTGTTCGGAAAAGTAATAGAATAAGTAATCCTCCTCAAGAAGCTTGTGCTCCAGTCATTTGCGAGAACGAGGAGAGAGTCAACAATAGAATCAGCCCTCCTTCACAGGTTGCTTATGCGCCCAATTCTACGGAGCCAGACACTTCTTCTTCTATGAATCGGTTTGCACCAGACTTCCTACGAGAGATTCAAGAAGACAAATGGGATAACGAAAGCGAGGTCGCCCCTCCTTTTGAACTTGTGGACGATGCACACGACCAATTCCCACAAGACATCCCATCTATTTACGGGGAGCATGAGAGTGTTCAGTCTCACGAGAGATTAGACTTTGAGTCTAATTCCATACAGGAACTACCCCACTTCACAGGCCCATGGGAAGCAAAGTCCACATGTATGAGAGCACCCACAGTCATGGTAAGGAACGACGACTCAGTCATACCAAGGAACACGGAGGTAGTAACGAACACCAAGGTGCAACGCGACTGCACTTTGGAAGAGCTGCCTGAGGATAGACCAAACGCGCGGAAATATGTAGCTAGTCAAGTAACTGAAACTGCAAAACCTCGTTCCCGGGTAGGATCCCTTAGGACAGTACCGGAAATTCCCTTGGATAAGATAGGAGATATGTGTGAAGGTGAAGAAGGGAACACCTACCTTCCCATCACCTACCAGGACTACACCACGAAGGCAATTTTGGACTCAGGTGCAGGAGTTGCAATTGCCACTACCTCCTTATGGAAGCGTTGGGGCAAGCCGGCACTCAGGCCGACGAGAATGAAATTGCAAATGGCCGATGGTCACATAGAGAGACCCCTAGGATTGCTAGAAGGGATAACTCTCACCACTTGTGGTGTCGAGTTTGAGCATAGTTTTGCTATATGTGACTTCAGCAAAAATCATGCCTATGAGATGATTTTGGGAAGACCATTTATGCACAGGATTGGGGAACCAATTCTTTGTACCTGCAGCACTTAGGTGTTACGACCAAAGTCAATCTCAAAGATTACTCTCATAGGGATGTACCTCCTATCCAGTGGAATCCCATCCATAGAGCCAAAGATGATACAGAATCGGTGCATTCCATAGGGTCTGGATCCTCATGGATACATGAAGATACTCACTTATGGATGTGCAAGGTAGCAGTAGAGGAAGAGAAGAGAGAGAAAGCCAGAGAGGTAGGTGCGAAAGAGACCCATAGATCAATCCAAGACCCAGCCTATGCACCTGTAGTTTTTCCAGACGAAGAATTTGAACCTCACGATTGGGCAGAAATCTTAGCAACAATGGACGTAGCCATCAACGAAGAATAGTGGACACCTCACTGTGATGAGGATGGCTATGATATTTCAGTCTTCTCCATAGAGCCAATCATGGGAGAGGCAGTTTTAGAAGAATGCGAACCTAGCCCTGATGCATTTGAGGATGCAAGTGACTCCGATCTCGAGTCAATTATTATGGACCCACCATTTGCATCAGATGAAGAATATTTCCATGAAGTAGAATTTCAACCCCAGAGGTATGGAGAGGTTACAAATGATGTAAGATTAGCAACGCATATGACCCCAAGGGAAGAAGGAAAGAAACGAAAGAAGAAAGAAGTCTCACCAGAGGAGGAAGAATCTTTGTTTGAGGTCCCAGAAAATTTTAAGAAGTATGAGATAGATGACAGGAGAGTCATGATAAGAATGCCTAAACGAGAAGCACAATCAGGAGAGGCCTATGATAACAAAGAAACCACCAAGAAAATAGTAGTGGCCATAGAAGAAGGAGAGGAGAGATGCACGTATATAGGCCATGACCTGACAGAAGAAGAAGAGCATGAATTGATTGCCTTGCTAAGAGAATACAGGGATGTATTCGCTTGGAGTTACAAGGACTTGAAAGGTGTTGACCCTGACATATGCGCACACACCATTCCTATGACTTCAGACGCTAAACCCTCTAAGCAAAAGCCTTATACATATAACGATAATTATGCTGCTAAGATCAAGGAAGAGATAGATAGACTGGTCGAAGCTGGATTTATCTATGAAATTGAGCACACTGAATGGGTATCCCCCATTGTAGTGGTGCCCAAAAAGAATGGCAAACTGCGTGTGTGCATTAACCTGAAAAAGGTTAATGCCGCCACGATTCGAGATAACTATCCGCTTCCCATCACAGAACATCTCTTAGAAAGAGTGGCAGGCAAGGAAGTGTACAGCTTCCTTGATGGATTTTCTGGCTACAATCAAGTAGCCATAGCTCCAGAGGATCAGCACAAGACAGCCTTTGCCACAGAATGGGGCATTTTTGCTTTTAGAGTAATGCCATTTGGGCTTACCAATGCACCAGCTACCTTCCAGAGGTTGATGTGCCATGTGTTTAAGGAGTTCCTGAGGAAGAGTTTAGAAGTCTATGTTGATGATCTTTGTGCTCATTCCAACATTAGGCAAACCCATATTCCTGAACTCAGACAAATCTTTGACAAATGTAGAGAATACCAAGTCTGCCTGAACCCAGAAAAGTGCGTTTTTATGGTCAGGCAAGGCAAGATTCTAGGACACATAGTGTCAAAGAATGGCATATCTACCGACGAAGAAAAAGTGAGAGCCATAGCAGAGCTACCTAGGCCAAAGAATGTCAAGGAAGTACAAGCTTTCATGGGGCATTGTGGTTATTATCGACGATTTATACACATGTATGCTGTCATTGCAAAGCCCATGTACGGACTTCTGACAAACTTTGAGTGGACGGATGAATGCGAGAATTCCTTCCAAGAGCTTAAACGAAGATTATGTTCAGCACCAATCTTGACCACACCAGATTGGAATAAGCCATTCCATGTTCATGTTGATGCATCCAATTATGCTATTGGATGTGTGCTTGCACAACCTACTGGTGAAGGTAATATGGATCTTCCAATTGCCTATGCCAGTAGACAATTGAATGCGGCTGAACGGAATTACACCACTACGGAGCGAGAAGGATTAGGCATGGTATATGCAGTTAAGAAATTTAGACACTATTTGCTTGCAAATAAGTTTAAATTTTTTACTGATCATCAGGCATTATTATATCTTGTAAACAAGCCATGCAATACAGGAAGATTAGTGAGATGGTTTCTCTTGCTAATGGAATATGATTTTGAAGTGGTGGTAAGGAAAGGTAGGACTCATTTGAGAGCTGATCATCTCTCTAGGCTCACATCGGGAGAAGCCCCACAAGGAGTGTCAGATGACCTTCCTGATGCTTACTTGTTTAATTTGGAAGTTGTACCGCAGTGGGCTAAGCCATTGGTACCAGTATTGACATACGGGCCTAATCATCCAGTGATAAACACTCGGAATAGAGAAGTTGTAAAAGCCCAAAAGTACCACATCATGGCAGGAAGCATGTACAAGCACACAGATCAAGGGATCTTGGCTTGTTGCGTAGAAGAGGATGAATACGCTAAATGGTTGCAATTAGCACATGTAGGTGCGTTAGAGCAACACTACTCAAAGCAGCGAACTTTACAGACTCTCAAGAGACTCGGAGTACATTGGCCAACTATGGAAGCTGATGTCCAAAAGTTGTGTAAGGAATGCCCAGTCTGTTGCACTAAGCCACCTGTGGAACACGCCACTCTTTATCAAGTGTCCATTGTACCAGATTGGAGCGAGCCTCTCGTATCCTTCTTGAGGACAAACACATTCCCTCCAGACATGACTCTGGCTAGGAAAAGGAGTTTAGAACAAGAAGCCCAGGATTACTCACTCATCGGTAATAATCTATATAAGCGCGGTAAAGATGGTTACCTGAGATTGTGTGTCCATGAAAGTGAGTATCTTAAGATCTTAGAAACTGCTCACCAAGGTGTAGCAGGAGGACACTTTGGACCGGATCGGGTGATCAAAGCAATTCTATTTGCGGGCTTCTGGTGGCCGACCCTTCACATGGATGCACATACCTATGTGAAACGGTGCGATGTATGTCAGAGGACTCAGTATCCTATACGCAAAGATGAGATGCCACTGAAACCTATGATGGGTGGACGTGCATTCTCTAAGTGGGGAATAGACTTCATAGGTCCTATTAATCCCCCAGCTAAGGGTTCTCATGCGGAATACATCATTGTTGCGACAGATTATCTCACCAAGTGGGTAGAGGTAAGGGCTACGACAAAGAACGATGCTCAAACAACTGCCAAATTCTTGTTTGAGAATGTATTCACGAGATACGGGCTACCTATAGAGCTTGTAAGCGATAGAGGCACTCATTTCTTGAACGAAGTGATTGAAAACCTACTCCAAGAATTCTTGGTAATACACAAGAAGTCTGCCCCTTATCACCCTCAAGCTAATGGACAAGCTGAGAGCACTAATAAGATTTTATGCAATGTACTGACGAAATTAGTGAACACTAAACGCTCTGATTGGGACAAACAGCTACACCATGCTGTTTGGGCATACCGAGTTGCCTACAAAACGGTACTCCAAGCCACCCCCTTTCAGATGGTATTCGGTCAAAACGCTGTGCTACCCTTGGACTTCCTGATCCCTACATTGAGAGTAGCACAAGAGCACGAATGGACAGGTCATGAGCTCTCCTCTAGGATCTTTGACCTTGAACGATTAGGAGAAACAAGACTGAGAGCCGCCGCAGGGATATATGCAGCCAAGAAGAGACAGAAGGCATACTTTGATGCCCACGTGAAGGATAAAGGCTTGAAAGCAGGAGATCTAGTCTTAGTCTATACACTAAAACAACACGCGAGGAAGCTAGACAAGAGAGGCTACGGACCTATGATCATCAATAGGATCTCCACGAGCGGAGCAGTACAATTGGCCACATTAGAGGGTGATGTTCTCCCAAACTATATTAGCGGTTGCAGAGTCAAGTTGTATCAGGAACCACTCACGGAGGAAATGCTCAGCCGGCTCAACACTGCTAAGAAACGCAAAGAGGAAGAAAAGCGCATTCGAGAAGAGGCTCAAGCAGAGGCTTTAGAACGCATCAGAAGGATGAAATTACGAAGGCAAGGTAGAGATCAGCCTGGAGCGAATGACTATGCAGACCAAGGATTTCCCATAGCCATGTGTGAAGTTGCAGGAACAAGCTCGAATAGAATAATTGATAGACGTCCTTTCATAACCATAGACATAGGACAAGGAAAGAGTACAAGGACCGTAAGAGCCTTGATTGACTCAGGAGCTGCCACTAGCGCTGTTAAGTTGTCTTACTGTCAAGAGTTACAGTTAACTGTCCATCCTGTGGAAGCATACCTCATAGGATTGGGAGGCGTGGAAACCCCTTGCATGGGCGAGGTGGAACTTCCCCTCTACATTCACGAGGAGGCAATGACTGTTAAAGTACTAGTGTGTCAAGATGAGGACCTCACTGAACCTCTCGTCTTGGGTCAGGATTGGATCTATGACCAAGCAGTCAATCTAAACCTAAGAAGTGGACTTCTCCAGGTTTGGGTCAATCATAGTCGAGTTACAATAGAATTAGACAATGGAGCACTCAAGGAACTAGGAAAGGCACAGACTCCTGGTCCTTCCAGGGGTACACATGAAGATGACCATGCTGTTCTTGTTCAAAACCCTGTGTTGCAGAGGAATGACATTTGCAAAAAAGGAGTCAGGGATACAACGGATCTCCCTTCTTTTCCAAAGGCCCGAAGGAGGCAGCAACCAAAGGCGGATCACAAGCAGAAGAAGCAGAGTACTACCTATGTCCGAGATCAAAAATACCTAAGCAGCAGAATGTCCCAGAAAATAAACCAGGTGTGGGTGCGGAAAGGCGAACGACCGGGTGCACCACCGTCAACTACGCGGGCAAAGCCTCTTATTAGTAACCAACAACACGACGCTAATAAGAAGTCTTTCAGAAATTCTTCTGCTAAAGTAAAATCTATTTGGGTGCCCAAGAAGTCGATGAAGGCAAGCCCACAATCTAGACAAATTTGGGTGCCTAAGGCTTGCTTGAGGGCACAAGTAGTTACGCCAAGGCCACAATCTATGCAGCATAACCCTTCTACGAGTACAACCAGAATTCCCTCGTGCTCAACACTTAGGAACACACCAAGACCCATGAGCATGCATAAAATCACTTATAAGTGGGTCCCTAAAAGGCCCCATTCCCAAAAGGCGACACCGACACAGCTCTCTAGAGTCCCTACGAAACCGAAAGCAAAGCCCATCCACTGCATTTGGCAGTCTAAGACCTGTAATAAACCCCTCGACCCCGATTTGTAAATTCACCCCACTTACTAACGGCATTAGTCTCCTAGGAATACACAAACGTTAACTACACTCACTGTCTTCGTGCACTTACTAACCACTAACTCACCATCTACCTCATGTTAATGTTGTAACGGGGACAACAACGGATTTATTCTGTCCATTACGATGTTAACACATGATTCTATATTCTCACAGAATCAGAAGGCAAGAAGAAAAATGGCAGAAGCGACAGGTTCGGGCTCACAAGTAGGAATACTTACTGCGGGAATTGATGTGGATAGTATACCCGTGGATGTGCCCCCGACGGAACGACCAGTGGAAATGCAACACCTTCAGCAACTCCCGGTGCCAGATCCACCTACAGGCATCACGGAAAGAGTTCATGCCAATTCTCATTGGTTCAATGGCATGCCCGGTCCATTAGGTGAGGCCAAGTATATCTGGGAGTCTAAATGCGAGTATGACAGATCATGGGTGCGCTTCCAATTTTTCTCCAAGGAGTTCGAGACTTTACAGAATACCGAAGATCTCTAGACCATATGGCAACGAGCAGGATTGGCGGAATATTTTGAAGCCCCACTACCTAAACCCGATCTCCTCCGATGTTATTATTTGGTCTCCACATTACAAGCTCATGAAGATAAGGACCAACCCGGATCATTTGTTCTCCCCTCACTGCTGGGCAACAACGAGTTGAAGAGGTTTGAACTTACTGTGGAGCTGGTGAGTGATGCTTTAAATATGCATGGCACGCATGTGCCCTCAGAAAAGGATGCTCTCGTTCCCACCAACATGAAGGACAGGAAACTAGTGAAGCTGAAAGACATGGCAGCACTCACCCCAAATGTGTCCATCCCTCTCCGAATGTGCATGCAACACTTCGCCTTCCCCGGTCAAGACCGATTCACGCAACCACACAAGAAGATCTGGTTTGCTCTCTACTTGGCGGAAGCAGGTGCGTTACCTATTAAACTACCAGTGTGGATTATAGATCAGTTGTATGAAGCAAACAGACGGGCATCTAGGAAATTAGTGGTGAACGGATGCTGTGCACTCACACGCATCATTTATCGATGCTTGGCATATGATGTCCCCATTGAGCGTGCCTTAACTTGGGCACAATTACAAATGTTTAAAAGGCTCAAGACATCCACACATCAGTCCAAGCGCATGAGGGGCGCGATCCCTTGTGTCCAGACAAGGGAAGTCCTGACTACTCCTGAGGCATCACCATTAAGAGAGGGCACGGTACCTCCCTTTACCATTAGGATACCCAGGTCGAAATCCGACACTATGACACAACCTACCCCATCGGCTCCTCCTGTCACACCTGAGTTCGAATTTGCTGCCACTGGAGAGGCTGAAGGACTGGACCCCCAGGATTTCGAAGCATTCCTACAAAGCACACAATTCTCTGATGTGGAGTTTTATTCAGAGGCAGAGGAGCAGGGCACATCCTCACGAAGAAGAAGAAAGTCTACAGACGGTAGACATGTCCATTGGAGTGACACTCAGGAAAGTCAACAACACGGACACCCGGAAGAAGAAGAAGCGTATGAAGAAGAGACCACTGAAGCCCCAGCATATACAGCAGAACTCCGAAGGCTGTATCAGATTATGGAAAGAGTACGATCGCAGCAATTACTCACTGAACAGAGCAGCAGAGTACTTATGACTCAGTTGTTGGAAGAAGCGGGAGTTGACTCAGAGTACAGGGAAGGTCTCTTATTGATGGCAGAAACATATGGAGTTGTAGAAGCTGTGCGTACTGCCATTCAGAGGCCTTCAGTTCAATATGACCCACGAAGATTCCAGACACGACCTCGCCCAGGTAAAAATATACAAATTCCGGTTACAGTTGCAGAAGAGCCGACTACTACACCTGAAACTATCAGAACAACCTCCCAGACAGCTAGCCAACAGCACCCAGCCACCCATGAGGAGTCTACCGAACCACTACCACCTACTCCCCCACCATCACCTCCTAGAAGAGAAACAGTAGAAACCACATCGACTACTCAACCCACCGACCCCACCTTCATCTTCCGTACTCCGATCTCCAGTGCCACCCTATTCTCTACCACTGATAATCCTATCTTCGAAGACAACCCCAACACTACACAATCCGCCGAACCCCTCCTAGACCCTGCCCTAGGGCAACCATCCCCAACGCCCTCAGCCACGGGTCATCCTGACCCTAGATCCACATTCATGGGCTTCCCTGCTACCACGCAACCCTTTCAGCCCTCCTCAAACTTACGACCTCAACCCCCGATATCCCTCTCTCCATTTCTACAATCCCTCCAGGACATCTTTGCTAGGGCTTTTCAACCAGGCCCTCAACCATTCCCTGTCTTTTCAGCTCCCCACCCCACTTCACATCTATTCACCACTTCCACACACACACCACCTACCATACCAGTGTATATGGCAGGCCCCACACTAACACCCACTCCTGAAGGGATGGACATTTCACCACCCACGGCACCTCCACCCACGGTTTCACCTCCTCCCATTCCCCCTCCACCAATTTCACCCACACACGCAACTTTCGTAGACACATCATTCACTGTCTCCCTTCCCCAATTCCCTTCCCATGCATCTTCCACGGTAAACACCCCCCACTCATCTATAGGTAATGCATTGGACACCATGTTGGCTTGTATATCAAATTTAAGAACAGATTACATTCAGCTCCAGCAACAAAACGCACGCCTGCAAGAGCACTCAGCGACACTACAGCTCCGCCTTGCGGTACTAGAAGAGGAGAACGCTCGCCTCCACACACAGTTCCAAACCCTCCAAGACGCCCATAATATATTGGAGGTACAGCTACAGAACGTAGATCAGGAAGCGGTGCAGGTGGTAGAAGGTCACCTACGGACACAGCTGGAACGCAACTCAAAACTTCAGCGAAATATGGTGCTACTCAAACGCCATCTTGCGGCTGCTCAGGAAGAGAACAGACGTCTGCAAATACAAAATCAAGAGAACCTGGAGGCAGCTATTGAGAGCACACCGGGGGCACCCATCAGCCCATCCAAGTTTCAAGCAGTGACCCCCGATAACATCAAGATTATATTGGAAGATTATGCCATGCTGCTCGAAGCACATGATAAGCTATCGGAGGAGCTAGGACAACTGAAGCAGGAACACCAACAAGGACCAACAGCTGCCCCTCCAACCACCCCCTCTGCGGCTTCACTTCTCAACGCAGAGGCCATAAAAGATCTCCAGGAACAGGTAACTGAATTGCAAACACGCCTACTACAATATGAGAGGCCATCTTCCCCTCCGGAGGCTCCCACGGACGAAGAAGTTGTGCAAATTCCTGTGGAACAAACGTTTGATGAAGAATATGATCCGCAACCATTCCCAGGAGGCCAACAAACAGAAGAAGCGCAGGACACGTTCGAGGCACCACGGCCGCCATGGTTACGACAAGTGGAGGAAATAGGGACCTCGCATGAAGAGCGCACCGTAGTGCAAAATCAGGCTATGAGGGTCATAGAGGAGACTGTTTTACAATCAGATTACTTCAAGAACTTGTCATCGAGACGCGTGATTCTCTCATCGGAACTCCAGTACATGCCATATTATATTATCTTGGCTGATTATAATGCAGAAATACAAAGAGTCACGGGTCAGATTCCTACTTTTGCGACCCAATTTCAACCCGAAGACCTTCCTCCAGAGGTGCGAAAAGGCAAGATTCGTCAACCAACATGGCGTCAGAAACTTTTAGAGACCTATCCAGAAATGCTACGCACATGGAACAACGCGCCGTTGCACCTCCTGTACAACCCATGCTACGGTCCAGTCCCCCGCCGCAGGTCGTGGAAGGCATTTAATATCAAGGTACAGAACAATGCGCAATGCAAGGAATGGCTGAACTACCCGTACATCGCGCCACCACAAGGACCACCATCGGTAGCATATATGATGGGGACCATTCACCACTGGATGCCGCGCTTGAAGCCCATGCAAGATGTAGCAGTGCAAATGATGCTTAAAATCTTAGATATGATGCAAGTAGTGCTGAAGACCTTTAGAAATGCAGCCGCACCACAGGTACGTCTTCCGGGGTTTAGCAATGGAAATTACGACTTGGTGTATGACATGAGCACCACCCCCAGTATCCGTGTGGCTTACGCTTGGCATGCACGCATCAAGTACCTCCCCGCCTGCTACAAACAGACCTTCGAAGAAATGTTCAGATCAGGTTTCTGGGAGTACCACTCGGAGATTTTCGCACCAAAGCCGACACATCTGCTTCAACTGTTTGCTTGTGAACAAGCAATGTATTCAGAGTACTACACCACCCCGCAACCAGAAACCCCCGGTGCAATAAATTGGGAGGCATTGGAAGCCGATCTAGCAAGAGGCTTAAGGATAGGAGAACATGAACTGGCCACCAATGTCATCCAATATTACATCGACCACCCGCGCGAACAAAGGTCTGTCAGGGGCGACAGACGCTAGGAAGGGGGGAGTGTTGGCATACAAAGCAACAAAGGAGTCATGCACAATACGGCAACAAGGCCAGATCATTTTTTCCCATAGATTATGTACAACCCAAGTGATTTTAATCACTACACAAACATTGTAAATCCCGTTTTTGGTAGATTAGACTCCATTTTGTGCAAGCCGAGGAGTCCTCGAGCTTGAGGAGTATTAGAAGTACCATCGTACCAAATTTCATAATTTTTAGACTTCGTTTGAGCCCTCAAATAAGCCCTGGAACCTAATTTTTAACTAGGCCGGACACTAGGTCTGGACAGGGCCAAAAGCTAGTCAAAAACTATAAAAAGAGCTAGAGAGCTCATTTTTGGGGTTAGATGGTAATAGAAACGAACTTGTAAGAGCTTTTGAAAGTAATCTAAAGAACTCCATTGATTCTCTCTCTTTGTCTTGCCGTGTGTGCGCGTGTGTGTGTATGTGTGTGCATGTTTGTGTGCTACTCACTCACGCACTTGTGCCGCCACTTGCTCGAGGTCTTCATACCATCCTCACGTCTTCCCGGATTGACATTAAAGGAGGTGCTACTCATCACTGAGCTACAAATACCTACAACTCCAACGCGTCAACTCTACGTCTTACCATCACACGCTCGTCCTCAAAGCTAGATCCCCGGCAACGGCGCCAAAATTTGGTGTAGCTCAGCGATGAGTAGCACCTCCTTTAATGTCAATCCGGGAAGACGTGAGGATGGTATGAAGACCTCGAGCAAGTGGCGGCACAAGTGCGTGAGTGAGAAGCACACTAGCATGCACACACATACACACACGCGCACGCACGGCAAGACAAAGAGTGAGAATCAATGGAGCTTTTAGATTACTTTCAAAATGCTCTTACAAGTTCGTTTCAATTACAATCTAACCTCAAAAATGAGCTCTCTAGCTCTTTTTATAGTTTTTGACTAGCTTTTGGCCCTGTCCAGACCTAGTGTCCGGCCTAGTTAAAAATTAGGTTCCAGGGCTTATTTGGGGGCTCAAACGAGATCTAAAAAATACGAGAATTGGTACGCAACTACTTCTAAGGCTCCTCAAGCTCAAGGACTCCTTGGCTTGCACAAAATGGAGCTACAAAAATGTGAAATGATATTTACAATGATTGTTAGTGATAAAAATCACTGTTGTTGTAGGGATTTCTTCTAGTGATCTGCCATACATATCTTCGAGCTCCCTACTTGCTCTTCCTCCCTGCATGTCCATCTCTTTGATCTGCATTAATGTCTTGAAAAAATATTGGCCTACTTGCCAGATCTTCTTTGACTGCCCTGTTTGCTTGTGCTGTCCCTTCGCTCTGACTCCCTTCTTTGACTTTCACGTCTTGTAAGTCCTGGTGTACCAAGACTACTGCCAACAGTGGGGAACTCAGGGTCTTGTAACTCATAGATGGTAACTAGATTAGGAGCAGCTTCCCATATCGAGGAATGGGTTCTGAGCAGGTGCTCCATCCCATTGATCAAATATACATCTATTAGAGTGTCATCCTGGGGAATTAGGTCTCCTCTCCAAAGTTTAGTAATTGTAGATCTCCCTCTAGGAGTAGTTACTTGCTCTTCGTTTCCACATCCATTTAAACTTGAAGCATTATTTTCCTCACCATGCTCATTAATGATTTCCGGGTGTTCGGTGACCATGTATTGAATATCTTGTTTGTCCATGTACAGTCCTCCTACATATTTGACGGCTGGTCTAGGCACGATGTATGCTTCTGAAACCTTCCTCAGTCTGGCCACCGATCTGTTTAGACCATCCAAATAGATAGGGATTTCATTGTGGTTGGTGTTCACATACTCTAAGGAAGTTCTGTATTCTCCCTCAATGATGGACATCTGGCCAATCATAGGTACAGCGTTTTGCATATCCTCTGAAGCCATGGGGATTTCTCCTTCTGACTCACTGGAGGTCTCAGAATAGTGTGAACGGCTACTTGGTTCGGCTACACTCCCTACGGAAGAAATTACACTTCTTCGGCTTCCTAGGGTTCTTCCGGATCTCAGGTTCATTCACTTAAGGGCTCTGAACAAATCTTGTCCACTTCTAGCCTTTAGAATTCCAAGCTATGGCTTAGGAGTCTAGAGAAATTTGGCTGGAAAAAGACTGAAAACATAACTTTTTCCTTGGTCACGATACTTGGCCTCTCAAAATATACGATACACCATCTCTCGAATCGACGATACTTGATGTATGTTCAGACGATACCGATACTTGGTTCAAAACGATACTCGATCGCTGGTAAGTATCGCGATCTCTGAGACGCGATACACAATACTTGGACCAAAACGATATTTGACCGACACGATACACAATATCTGGATGAAAACGATACGCGATACTTGAGTACAGACGATACACGATATTTGATCGTAGACGATACTTGATCTTCGGGAGAAAACGATACACGATACTTCCCCAAACGATCTTTGGCAAGACGATCTCTGGACTCAACGATCTTTGGTCAAAACGATACACGATCGACGATACTTGGTTCAAAACGATACACGATCGCTGGTAAGTATCGCGATCTCTGAGACGCGATACACGATACTTGGACCAAACGATACACGATCTCTGTCAATACGATACTTGGTTAAACGATACACGATATTTGACGACAACGATACTTGACACACGATACCCGACCAAACGATCGACGATCTTTGGCAAGTATCGCGATCTTTGAACCAAACGATACACGATCGCTGATCCAAACGATACACGACCAACGATATCTGACCGAAACGATACCGATCTTTAATCCCAACGATCGACGATCTTTGGCAAGTATCGCGATCTCTGGAACACGATACTTGAGCCAAACGATACACGATCTTTGGGCTCAAATGATCTCTGATCGAAACGATACCGATATTAGGGAAATATCGCGATACTCGACCACAGGAGTCCACGATACTTGACAAGTATCGCGATACTCGACCGCGGGAGCAAAAACGATACTTGACCCTTTTTCAAATTTTTGCAAATGTTTTTGAGTTTTTGATTTTACCCCCTTGCTCTCCTGGCTCTTCTCTCTTATCCTCACTCTCTGTATCACTCAAAACACCACTTTTTGCCCCCTGAAAGTTCTAACGATACTCAGCGCAGATCGTTTTTTCTTTCCTAGGTTGAAATGCTGAGAATTTGTGATCCAAAGATGGGTTAGCTTACCTTGGTAGCTCCTCTAACCTCTTTGTTGCTTCCCTTAGCTCTGTGCAACCCCAGCTTGCTTGTATACTCTCTCACGATCGCTGGCGCTGCTCGCGATACTCGACGCTCGTCCTCACGATACTTGTTCAAACAAGTGACTTGCAAAATGAAATTTTTTGGCTTTTATAGTTGGAGTTTTTTGGCTTACAAAAAAGAAACTTTACTGAACAAAACTAAAATCTACTCTAATGACTTGGTCCACTCTCTACTCACTCCTACTCTACTCCTTCTACTCACTTCCCTAAACTAACAACTCACTACACACACTCCAAGAATGAGAAGTAGCAAGTGCGGCTGAAAATGACTTACCAAAGAAGAGAAGATTTCCACTCCTCCACTTACTTCAATGCAAAAAGCTACTTACCATCACACGAATACCTCGATTTGATTCGTCACTCCCCGGCAACGGCGCCAAAAAGTGTGTTGACCTAAGCATCAACTTAGGGACTTGCGGAGAAAGAGACTATACCTCAATCCCCTCACAAGTGCATATAGTGGGGATACACGCTTTTAATTATCAATCCAAAGAGTATACAAACCTAGCCGAGTGTATGAAGACATGCAATCATGTAATGGTCAATGCATGTGAACTACTCAAAGAATGTAAATGAGGCAAAGACTTATCCAAACAATCTCCAACTGTTGGTCAAGGCGAAACGATACTTGGTGAAGCAGCCGTCGGTATTTTGGACTTTTCTCCCTGCTCCGAACTCCAAATATAGCGAATAGCATATGCGTTTCGAAGCTCTCGAGAAGACGCATCCAATGGCAGTGGTCTCACTCAATTCTGACGCTCCTACTTCAAGTTATGAGCGAAATACTGAGTCGCGGGAATACTTCACAATAACCAACCTCAAAAATGAGCTCTCTAGCTCTTTTTATAGATTCTAGACTAGTTTTGACTGGTTTCACATCTAGTGACCGGCATAGTTAAAAAATAGGTCCTAGATGCTATTTGAAAGGGTAAATGGTGTCTAAAAATAACCAAAATTGGTACGATCATTCTACCTAAGCTCCTCAAGCTCGAGGACTCCTCGGCTTGCACAAAATGGAGCTATAAATTACAAAAAGGGGTTTTTCTATTTACATATGTTACAATAGTGATGAAGATCACTGTTGGGGGTTTTGAAGAATATTTATAAAATATAAATCTTTGAAAAATTGATTCGACTGACTCCCTGCTCTATCTTTACATGCTTCTGCGTCTTCTATGCCTCTGGCTACTGCCAACACGAGACTACAATATTGGCAAACACGACATGAGGAACATAAAACTATAAAAGACCCAATACATGCCACACATATTTCTTGATGAAGCATTCAAACCACATGAATGGATGGAAATTCTAGCAACATTGGATTTATGCATAAATGAACAAGTATTGACTATGAATGAGTGTGTGGATGAAGAAGGATACAACATAAGCTTGTACATGGTTGTACTTCAAGAGGCTGACGAAGGTGAAACAATTTAAATATAGTGGAAGAGAGACTACGAAAGCATAGAAATGGAACCTGAGTTTGACGCAAACAAAGAATACCTAAAAGTTGATCGGAAAGATGCCATGGAACATAAAAAACCATTCACCATAGAAGAATATCAAGGAAACCCTAGAAAGCAGACCAATGAAATGGGGGATAAAAACTTATCAAATGAACACTTTGAAGTGTCGTAAAATTTTCAAAGATATGAAGTGGAGGAAAGAAAAATAGCTATTCAAATGCCTAAGGGAGAGGCACATGATGGAATAGCATACGATAACAAAGAGCAAACCAAGAAGGTAATAGTAACGCTAGAGGGAGATGAAGAGAGATGCACTTACATAGGTAAGGATGTGTACTTAAAAGAGGAACAAGAACTCATAGCATTACTTTGAGAATATAGGGACACGTTTGGTTGGACCTACAAAGACTAGAAAGGGGTAGATCCCTCAATATTTGCTCATAGAATTCCTATGACCCCTGATGCAAGACCCTGTAAACAAACACCATATACATACAATGATGTATATTCTGCCAGAATTAAAGAAGAGATAAACAAATCGTTGGTAGTTAGATTTATATACGAGATTGAACACACCAAATGGGTTTCTCCTTTGGTGGTTGTATAAAAAAAAATGGAAAGCTTAGGGCTTGTATTAACCTAAAAAAAGTTAATGCTACCACCATTCGAGATAGCTATCTATTACCCATTATAGACCATCTTTTGGAAAGGGTGGCAGGAAAGGAAGTCTACAACTTCCTTGATGGTTTTAGAGGGTATAACCAAGTAGAAGACGAACATAAGACCACTTTTGCTATAGAATGGGGAGTATATGAATTTAGGGTTATGCCATTTGGTTTAACCAATGCCCCAAAAACTTTCCAAAGACTAATGTGTCATGTTTTCAAAAAATTCCTCCAGAAAAGTATGGGTGTCTATGTAGACAATTTACATACCTACTCTTGTCAATGCATTGCCCCCATACCTGAATTTAAAAAAAATATTCAACAAATGTAGGCAATGTAGAGTGTGTCTGTATCTAGAGAAATGTGTTTTCATGGTAAGACATGGAAACATATTAGGACATATACTTTCAAAGAATGGAATCTCTACTGATGAAGATAAGATCAAGGATATTTTGGATTTGTTGAGACCTAAGAAGGCGAAGGAGGTATTGAAAGTGCCCAATTGGAATAAACCATTCCATATACACATGGATGCATCTAATTTTGCCTTTGGATGCATCTTAGCACAACCAGCCAATGAAGGAAAGATAGATAATCCAATAGCCTATGCCAGTAGACAACTTAACCAAGCACAATGCAATTACACTACGACTAAACAAGAGGGTCTAGGAATGGCCTATGCGGTAAAGAAATTTAGAAATTACCTCCTAGCCAACAAGTTCAAGTTCTTTATTGATCACTAAAATTTATTGTACTTGGTCAATAAACCTTGTAATACTTGAAGGCTTGTCAGATGGTTCCTACTGCTAATGGAATTTGATTTCGAGGTAGTGTTTCATGAAGGGAAATACTCATGTAAGAGCTGATCATTTGTCAAGAATGACACATGGAGAACCACCAACCGGATTAGTAGATGAGCTACTCGACACTTATTTATTCAACCTACAAGTATGTCCAAAATGGGCTAAGAAATTGATACCTTTACTTACGCATGGACCAAACCATAGGATCAATTTGATTGGAGGCAAAGAACTTTGGAAACAAGAAACCTCCACATTGTGGCAGGCATTTTGTACTTCAAATATTTTAATGGAATACTTCTAAGATGTGTCAAGGATGAGGAGAGAAGTGGTTTTTAAAAAGAAGACCATGAGAACAAATGGATAACGCATAAAAGAGTTAGTGGAACAACACAAGAGTTAAAAAGAAAAGTTTGTTTTGGCCAAACATGAGAAAGTTGTACATGAATATGTAACGAGTTGTTACCTATGTCAAGAATCCACAACCAAGGAACATTCATGCTTGTGTTATTCGACTATAGTGCCTCACATTCGACACACAATTTCTTTAAACTATTTATTGGTGCATATTTCCTTCAACAGAAATAGGACTTCTCTTGTACTATAGTATTGTAGGATTTCTACTAACTATTACTAACAATCACTTCGGTTATGACTAACCAATTCATGTTTCTTTTCAGTAAATAGAAAAACTAAAAAAATATATCTCTAGGTATCATGATTCACTCACATGTGATGGAGGAAATGTTTAAAAGGTGAAATATGAATGCTTGAGCACTATGGAAGAAAAGAAGCTTTCCTAATTTCTCATATTAATCACATATTTCAATTCAAGTGTAGATGGCTTCTGAGGATTTTGAAGCAACCCAACGGATGGAGTTAAACGAATTCCCCTTGGAGTGTGCAACCAAAGCACAAGGTCACTAGTTTTGGGATGATCAGTCAGCTAGAGAACACCTATTCTTAATCACCATAAGAATCATGGATCATGACCATCAATTCTCGATGATGAGTCAATACTTCAAAGTCCTTCATGAATTGCCTTGAGTAATGGACACAAGCTCGAATCGAAGCTTATTTGAAGTTTCCCATCTATAAGCCAGACTTTAAAAGATGCACTCAATTCATGAATACTCTACATCCTACAGTCAACAAACCCTTAGTATCAGACGCTAGATTCATGGATTTACAAAGAAATTGGCAAACCATCCACTTCAACCATGAACTAATTAAAGAAGAATTTGGATGGATTAAAGATGGTATTATTGATCTCAAGGATGAGAGTCATGAAGAAAAAAAGGGAACCTTTCTTGATATAGAGGAAGAAGTACAACTAGTACATCAACATTTCTATTTCCCTAACATGCACATGTATAAAACACCACAAAAAATAGTGGTCCAGCTATTATCACATGCCATAAAACAAATTGGCAACCAAATCAACCTAGAACCAGATGTACAAGAAGGCTTTTTGAAGCCAAGAAACGATGGGGCATCAAAAAGGTTTTGAATGGTAGTAAAAAAATTGACCATTCTAATCTACCATGTTTGTGATTATCTAAGGGAAATTCCATTAACATTGGAAATGGAAAGGTATGTTAAGTTTTCCACTATCCCATAGAAAAAGCATGGTGCTGTGATTGATGATAAAACTAGGACCAATGCCCAACCAACTATGCAAGGCTTGAAAAGAATGAGAGATATTGAAGATGTGACCACAACTTCATCAACTAAACAAGCTCATATGATTCCAAAGGCCACTCTGGCTCAACCACCTTCGATCACTCAAGCTGATTTGGAAGAAGCTCTTCAAGCAAGTCACACGTTTATGGAAGGGTAGATCAACTTTACTATCTAGGGACATTGTTATCTACAATTAAGCGAGGCTAAATGGATAAGAGATTATCCAAAATCAATTGTTGCATGGAATTGGGCCTAGAGTACTCAAGTTTGCACTTGGGATCAAGCGGAAAGGATGATTGATCACCTTTGAATGCAAATCTAAATACTACCGTTAATGATGATGAACGTTTGGATGAACTGGATCAAATGGTGGATCAACAAGAAGTCACTAGTGAGCCCAAGAACATGAAAGAGAGTGTAGTCGAAGAGGTTGTGGATAGAACCCCACCACCAACTATTACTTATACAATCAAAATCAACAATGCCACCCAACTACAATTTCAAGAAGTTGCATTAGCAGTAGGCAAAAATTTTATGCATCCGAAGGAAGAATCTCAGCAAAAGATGAAAATAAGGACCAAGGAGCCAGTCATGCCAATTAGGGTTATGGAAGAACTATCTCCCGTAGATGTGCATCATGAAGGGAGAAGTTCGAAGGCAGTCTCAGAGAATGGGGTTGAGCTACATATTGAACTACAAATTTGGAAGCCATTCAGCGAGACTTGTACACATGCACAAAGGAAAAGATGTTCTAATAGGGGAAACTTTGGTCATGCCTCAAACATGGCTCAATGTGGACTTGTCGCAACTAAAATTGGTAGTCAAACATATAATTCAGAGTGCCATTGACACCCACCAACAAGTAGTGGAAGCAAACAAAGAATATGAGCAAGTGCATGTAGAGAAAAAAAATTTTAAGCACTAACTAAAAATTTATCAGATCAGGTAATGAAGACTCAAGAAGATCTCCAGAAGTCAAGAGTTGAGTTAGCAATAGAAACAGGGGAAATCATCACATTAAAGATGGAGGATGCTACTTTAAAGATGTAATTTGATGAATTGAATGAAAACCATGAGAAGCTACATAAAGAGAATACAAAGATAAAAAAGAAACATGATCAATGTGAAGCCAAAAAGACACACTTATCAAATAGAAGCAAGATTCTAGAAACATAAATCAATGTATATGGAAGATGTGGATGCATTAAGGAGTGTTGACCTAAGCATCAACTTAGGGACTTGCGGAGAAAGAGACTATACCTCAATCCCCTCACAAGTGCATATAGTGGAGATACACGCTTTTAATTATCAATCCAAAGAGTATACAAACCTAGCCGAGTGTATGAAGACATGCAATCATGTGAAGAATGTAAATGAGGCAAAGACTTATCCAAACAAGCTCCAACTGTTGGTCAAGGCGAAACGATACTTGGTGCAGCAGCCGTCGGTATTTTGGACTTTTCTCCCTGCTCCAAACTCCAAATATAGCAAATAGCATATGCGTTTCGAAGCTCTCAAGAAGACGCATCCAATGGCAGTGGTTTCACTCAATTCCGACGCTCCTACTTCAAGTTATGAGCGAAATACTGAGTCGTGGGAATACTTTCCTACACTTCAGCACTTCCTACACTTCGCACACACCTTTCCTACAGCAAGGAAACACTCTCAAGGATAGACAACACTCACAAGCACTCTTTCCAAGCAATACACACGCATACAAGCTCGCGAAGAAAAAGATAAGGAGGGAAGAAGACACAAATTCGAATTTCTATGCTCTCTATTCTCACAATGGCAAAAAGTTCTTTACAAAGAGTCACATTTGACTTATATACTAGTGCCCTAAAAATGGTCCTTTCACACAAGTGACCGGCACTTTATTCACTAAGAGGCTAATTTCCTACTATTGTACATGGGTATTCTCTACTTTTCTGTGGGGATGCATCTAGAGGACTCCTCTAGTGCCTTTACAAGGGGAAATATATTACAAGAATGAATATGATACAAAAATGTGTAGTCCAAATCGGAAAAATTTTGGGGCCCGTCTTTTTCTCTGCTTTGTGCGCTCTTTGGCTCTGCAACACTCTCCCCCTCTTCGTCTCTGTCGTCCCTTGACAGACTTTGCTTCGCGCACGCGTCCAGTGGCCTGTGTTGCCTGATTCTTGATCTTGCATTACGTTTTAGAGGCGCTCTGATTTGTCCTGGTTGCACACATCGGACCTTGCTGTGTTATTCACTTCTTTTCACTGCACGCAACCTTTGCTCATTGTTACCTGTTTATAAAACAGGTGTTCAGTTTTGACGGCCTCTTCTTACTTCTTGTTTTACGTTCTCTGGGCCTGATGTATTTGCCTTGCTCGCCCGCAACCCTTGGAGTTAGACTGACTACCTGATATTCTGCAGTCTAATTCACCTATAGGTTCCTTAATTCTGGGTTGCCACGCACACCACCAGTGGAAGGTCTGAGGATGTGGTGCTTCAGTCTTCGATCTGGACCTTCCATGGATCAAGAGGTTGAAGCACCCATGTGGGTTACGTCCTTTCTTTGATGTGTGCGATTCGGTTTGCCACGCACGCCATTAGTGCACATATGCGGATGTAGCTCGTAAGCCTTGATCTAAAACCTCTGCAACTCAAGAGGTTGAAGCATCCACATATGTGATACTTGTTGGCCCTCATTCCTTCTTCCCGCTGCGTGCTTTTCCTTGGTGTGTGCGCCCCTGCGGGGCTCTGTGCAGAGATGGGTGTTGCGCCCCTGCGGGGCTTCTTGCAGAGATATATCTTCAGATATTGTTTTTTAGTGAAGCTGCTTCTTTCGTTGTTTTCTTTTTTTCTTCTTCTTACTCGATTCTCCCTCCACACTTCTGCCCCCCTCTTGGACTCTGTCGTCCCCGACAGGCTTTTTGTGGCGACGTGTATAGGTTTGAATGGCTTGTTGCTCTCTTTGATTTAGCAGATTAGCGTGACATAGCATGAACTCCTTCCATTGTCGAGACTTCACTCCGTCCTCTGGTGCCTGTCTATGGTCAGCAAAGAAACTTATCTCGTAGGCCACCAGTCGTGCATTCAAATTGGAGGTCATTTTAATAAAAATCTCTGAATCTATTTCAAAGAAGCCCGTAAAGAATGCTTCTTCAAATGTCTGCATATATGTCGATGGCAGAAACATGAGACAAGAAAAATATGCCATAATTGTTAACCGGCTGGGAATAGTAGATAAATCAAAAATTAAAGCCTCCGATCCCTGCGTAATGCCGATGAAATTCAAAAATGTATACTGTGCATGTTGGAATACTTTAATTACTGTAAGGAACATGCTAAATATTTTATTTGTCATTTTGACTGCTAGGTCTGGGACAGTAGCATATCTTGCAATCCAAAATTCCATGGTTTTGACCATGTATTCCTCTGTCGGTAGGTAGTCGTGTGGTGGACTAGGTAATAACGGATAATTTAGCCATTGGTTATTAATACTACCTTGTCGCTGGCCTTCCCAAAATTGTATCCATGCTCTTCGACGGGGTAGTGGGCAAAATGATGGGTTTACTTGAAGCTCATACCGGGATGCTTCCCACTGTACCCGTAGTGTAGGGTGCTTTTCCAAGAGCTTTCTTCTCCAAATTGGATCTGCTGCCTCAAACTCTACTTGAGTATAGTTAAAAGTATCATACCGAAAATGGAGATTGTGATCAGGTTCCTTATTTGTCGTATGCTTTATGTATTGCCTAGTTTGTTCCTTCAAAAGCCCGTATGGTACATTGAATGGCCTTAGTATTTGCTCAAGTTGCTTGCTGTCGATTTGAGCCTCTTTCATTAAATTGATGATTTGATCTTCAAATTCCGCAATAAGCTGGGACACCAGTAGTGCCCTTTCTGTTCTGCTCAGTTCTGCAATTTTTCGTGTGTTAGGTTCTAATGGAACCTCCTTTTCCGCCCTTATTGGTGAATGATACAAGGGGGGAGAGAGAGGGCGTACCTCTTCCTCCACAGTAGCCGAGGTCCCTGGCGGAACTACTGGTGTCCCCTGTTGTGCTCGCTGCTCTAATTGCTCTTGAAGCTGTTTGATTAAATCATCTTTTTGTTTGTTTTCCTCTTCGGCCTTAGTAATAGTTGCTTGATGTTTCATTAATTCTTGGGCCACAATGTTCATGTGCTCTGTGTCTTCCTTGCACTGTCGCAGGTAGTTATTTTCTGCTTTTTTCCATTTCATTCTGAGGGCCGCTGTGTCCTCCATATACCTCTTTTCCCAATCCGTTATGACATCTTGCTCCTGTCTGAGCTGGTCTTGTAATTTAGTGATCTGCTCTTCCAGGTTTTTGACATTTCTTTGTGGGTCATCAGCAATTGCCAATGGTTGATCACTAATAAGAGCTGTCATTAATTCTTTATTTCGTTGTCGCATGTTGTCAGCTTCCTCCATACTGGCCTTGAGCTGAGACTCTAAGATTTTACTGCGTGTTTGAAGACGTGTCTTTTCAGTCTCACTCATCTCTAATTTCTTTGTTAATTCCTGGACTTGGTCTTTCAATTTTGTCTGCTCCCGCTCTAGCATGTAGTTTAGTGATTTGACCTCTTGAAGTTCCTTTTCTTTTGTCAGAGCTTGTGCTTGCACCTTGGATAGTTCTTCAGAAAGATGCTTACCTGCTCTTTCCAGTTCCTTCTTGTCTTGCATGGCTTGGTCGTAATCTTCATCAGCATCAAGCATTAATTGTTGTGTATCTAGAGCCATTCGAATCATATCTTGCACAACAGGTTTGAGCTGAGCTATGTCTACATTCAGCCATGTCTTTGCTATTTCAGGAGTCTCTCCCGTTTGCACATCTTTGCCTTCTGCCACCTGGAGTGTCTCGTTATGCGGTTGTCTAACTTGTAGTTGTATCTTGGGTTCCTCACCATCTCCTTTTGCTTCATTCTTTTTAGTAGCACTCCCCTGAAACGTGACATCCATTGGGGAAGGTTCTGCTACAACCCTGATTGGTGTGAATGGTTCTTCCGTTTCTATATCCTGATCTTCATTCTCCTTTTTGGAAATTTCCTCATCTGTCTTTGTGCTTGTGCTTTTCTGGTTCACTTTTATTTCTTGATCTATCGACTTGAGGCCTTCTGGTTCTTCACCATAATCCACTTCATTTAATTCGGTCCATTGCCCATCATCTTTGGATTCGCTTCGAATATCCACATCCAACAATGATGTGTCCTTTTCTTCTTTGTCCTGAGTTGATGAGCTGGAATTGTCTAATCCGATTTCACGGTATCGGTGAACTTTAGTGAGTCTTCTTTTTGTTTTTGACTCCTGTTGTGACTGCTGGTAATGATGACCTTGCACAGGTAAGTTGATTTGTCCCTCCGTATATTTATGCGTCTCTTCGAGTGCTTTAGTCAATTCTTCCTCCGTGATTTGTTTCTGTCCTGCAAGGGTCACCTTTGGAAGTACATGGACTCTTTTTGTCATAGGTCCTCCTTCTTCATCTGGCTTGACTTCTCTTAGTCTTTTTGTGCCTCTCATTCTTGGCTGAGAACTTGTCCCTGCCTCCTCAATACCTGTAGTGATTTTCTTCTTTTTGGGAACTGTGGCAGATTTCACATATGTAGCCAGCCCTTCTGAGGTTGGCATCTCCCTTAAACAATTCTTCATGTCCAAAGCTTCATATATCAGCAATGTCAAAGCTGAACTGCCATTCAAAAATTTCTTCTGGCCCCATTTCTTTTGGGCTTCAAACAATCGTTCTTGTACATACCCTGTTAGATTCACTTTATTGCCTATATGTCTCATGGCATGCGATAGTAGTTGGACTACAATTTTTTGTGGGGCTGTATACTTGTGCATGCTGGGAAAACAAAAATGTTGATGCACCAGCCGTACAGCATCCTCTATGTCAATTCTATTGATTTCCAGGAATGATCTCTTCTTTGGATCATGGCATTCTTCCTTCACACTAGTTGTGCCTGCTTGATTCCATCCAAAAGCTTTATTAATCAATTCATGTGTGAATTGTATGGTCTTCCATGTCCCGACTTTATCCAATACTTGCGCTTCTAGGACTGAGATCTTTGTTGCAGCAGGCTGCATGGTGTTCATTACCTGTGTACACCTCTGAAAATCTGGTACATATATAGGTAACTTGAGGAATGCCTCTATGCCCGCTTGTGTCCACACGTCCTCAATATGAGGTAGTCCTTGTATTATTGTCTTGAAATCTTGAGACATGATAGGGAAGTAATGATCCGTGTCCATGATTTTGATGGTAGCCATGAAAATTAGCTCCGCCACTGGTTGATCGTCCCTGAACCAGTGACCTCTTGCTTTTGTTACTGATTCCATCGGAAGAAGTTGCACCTCTTCTTGCTGTGTGGATTCGGAATCAGTGGAAGCCATCTGCACTCAATATAGAGTATGAATTAGTATCCATATGTTTTTTTTTTCAGAAATCCTCCTCCAAATGTTGATTAATAATTCGATGTTGCTCCGAGTGCATGGTGCCGTCCCTTTCCCGTGGGTGTGAGAAAGGTAATACCTGGAAAAATTTTTTTTATGTATTTTTATATTTTTTTGCTGAGAAGAAAACATAAATGTTAGTCCGTAGCCGAAGCGGTTAGTAAATTTTTTGGAGTATATATATATATATATTTTTTTTTTTTTTATGTATGTACCAGTGCTCTCCTATTTCCAAAGGGAAAATGTGCGTGACTATCCGGAAGTAGAAGAAAGACGTGCCGAATGCTTGGCCTTGTAATGTGGCCCTATCATGCATACTTTGGGTCCTGATAACTCCTCATGTGTGCAATTGGAAGTAGTTTCTTGATATATGCAGCTCGTCTTGTCTTTCGGCACCCAAATTTGCTTCACTTGGATGGAATGTATTGTATTCTCCACCTCTTTGATGAATGTGGTTCTTCTTCGGTAGTACGTCTGCTTATTCTGTTTTGGGAATCTCAAGTTGGTTTGTATTGCATCTGTAGATTCCTTCTTTCTCCAATAGGTCTTCTTTCTCGGCTGGTGTGCCTGTTGACCATGTTGATGGTGATTGCCCTTCAGAGGATGTTCCTTGTTTGGGATGGTCGTCCTTGGAGTACATGACTTTGGGATCCATATTTGTGTTCGATCAGGTTGTGCAGTTATCAGTTTCTTTGGGATCCATATGCTAGTGAGTCATGGTTGACCGAAGTGTTCGAAATTCTTTGTCTTCTTACTCGATTTGACATGCTGATGTCGAAGACTTTTCTGTTGCTGAAGATATGCCTTCCTTTGATCCTTCCTTATCCAAGCTAATGTAGAATGTGGAATAGGGTATACTTTCATAGGTGTAGACTTTAATTCTTGCAATGGAGTATTCTCTCTTGTGCATTGTGTTTCACTGGGCTTGATTTCATGTTTCTGTGCACTCTTGTGACTCTCTATACTCAAAGATGGAATGCACACAGAACTCACGGTATTCTCACATGAAGTACTTGACGATGGGGTTTCTATAGTGCTAGTGAACTTACAATCATGACTTTGTTCATTGGAGTGAACTTCTGGCTCTATATTAGCGGCTTTGAGTGGTCGTTCGTCTAGCAAACTAAATACCTCACGAGGTCCTATTCTGGCAGAGATGTATCCTAAAGCCAATTGAATGGTTACCTCATATTCATAGATCCAATCTTGACCTAACACAACATCTTCAAGCAGATCCTGGTCCTGACACACTAAGAGTCTCTGCTCCATAGTGTTGTTCCCCATATGTAAAGGTAAGGTTATCTCACCTATGCATTGAGTAATTTTTCCTCCTATTCCTATTAGCTGTGCCTTCGATGGGCGTAACTCCTCTTTAAGTCTCTGAGACAAAGAAAATATGATACAGCTTATGGCTGCTCCTGTGTCTATGAGAGCATCCACCAAGTGGTACTCTTTTCGTCCTGCTCCCAGATTCAAGTAAGGTTGTCTTCTTTGTTGCCCTGAGTTCTCAGTGGCTCTAAAATTAGCCATTGGGATGAGTTCTTCTCCTACTCGATATCTCTCGTCTCTTTCTCTCATCCACTCTTTCCGTTTTCTGATACGTTCTAGGGCTTCCTGTCGGGCTTCCTCTCGAATTCGTTCTTCTTCCTTTTTCCTACTTTGAGCTCCTATTAGTCGCGCTAGCATTTGATCAGTCAAAGGCTCCATGAATCTTTTCACTCTGCATCCACTGATGTAGTTGGGAAGAATGTCTCCGTCTAGTGTGGCGAGATTGACTGCACCACTAGTAGAGATTCGATTTATAATCAGAGGTCCATATCCGCGTTTTTGTAGCTTCTTTGCATGTTGTTTGAGGGTGTATACTAGGACTAAGTCGCCTTCTTTTAGTCCCTTGTCTTTTATATGTGAATCATAATATGCCTTTTGTCTCCGTTTAGCGGCATAAATGCCTGCTACAGCTTGCAATCTAGTCTCGTGCAGCTTTTCAATTTGATCTAATTGCTGAGACAATTCATGACCGTTCCATTCATATTGCTGGGCCACTTTCAATGTAGGGACTAAGAAGTCAATTGGCAAAATTGCATTCTGCCCATACACTAGGTTGGAAGGTGTAGTTCCAATGGCCGTTTTATATGCCACTCGGAAGGCCCAAACTGCGTGATGTAATTGTTTGTCCCAATCTGACCTTCCCTTATTGACAATCTTTGTCAATACAGTACATAGTACCTTGTTGGAACTTTCAGCTTGTCCGTTAGCTTGAGGGTGGTATGGGGCTGATTTTTTATGAATCACAAGAAAGTCATTCATTAGCGACTCAATGACCTCGTTTAGGAAATGCGTTCCTCGATCACTCACTATCTCAATCGGTAGTCCAAAGCGTGTGAAAATGTGCTCAAAGAGAAATTTTGCTGTGGTTTGAGCATCATTCTTTCTAGTGGCTTTTGCTTCTACCCACTTGGTTAAGTAGTCGGTGGCCACTATGATGTACTCCGCATGTGATCCTTTGGCCGGTGGATTGATAGGTCCTATGAAGTCAATCCCCCACTTGGTAAATGCTCTTGCACAAACCATGGGTCTTAAAGGCATGTCGTCTCTTTGAATGGGATATTTCGCTCTCTGGCATGTTTCGCAGCTTCTCACATATGTCTCCGCATCCATATGTAGAGTTGGCCACCACAAGCCTGCAAAGAGAATCATCTTGACCGTTCTGTCTGCTGAGAAATGTCCTCCCGCAGCTCCTGCGTGTGCCATTTCTAAGACAGAGAGATATTCGTTTTCATGAATGCACATTCTTAGTTGGTTATCTTTTCCGCGTTTAAAGAGTTGTTTTCCTATGATGGCATAATCCTTACTCTGTTCTTCAAGAGCACGTTTCCTTGCTAAGGTAGCTCCGTCAGGGTACTCTCGAGTTTTCAAGAACTTTACTAGAGGCCTACTCCACCTTGGTGCTATTGTAGAATAGCATAATGTAGAGTTCTCATCTGGGGTTTGTTCTTGACAGGTTTGACAGGTTGACACATAGTTATGTGCATCTCGTTGCATGGTTGGCCAATATATGCCAAATCTCTTGAGTATTTGCCACGTTCCATTCGCATTCAAATGAGTGTTCCATTGGTTTATGTGTGCTTTCTGAAGCCACATTTCTTGTTCCCCTTCTTCCACGCATCTCATCAGCAGTCCGCTTGAATCCTGGTGGTACAAACTTCCAGCAATAATGTGAAGGTTTTTGGTCCTCCAGAGATCTTGCTTTTGGTTTGGCGTGATCCCATCTTTAGGTCCATGTGTAAGTATCGGGATCAATTTTTCGGCCCATTGAGGACATACTTCCAGGTTAAAAAGATAAGTATCTGGCAGATCATCAGGAACTCCTATGGGTGGTTCTCCATGGGTCATACGAGATAAGTGGTCTGCCCTTATGTGGGTGTTTCCTTTCTTGACTATTACCTCAAAATCAAATTCCATTAGCAATAAAAACCATCGTACTAGTCGTCCTGTATTGCAAGGCTTGTTGACTAAGTACAATAGGGCTTGATGATCAATGAAGAATTTGAACTTGTTTGCCAGTAAGTAATGTCTGAATTTCTTGACTGCGTATACCATCCCTAGGCCTTCTCTCTCCGTAGTAGTATAATTGCGTTCCGCTTGATTTAACTGTCTACTGGCATAGGCTATCGGGTGGTCTAATTTTCCTGTATCAGCTGGTTGAGCTAAGATGCAACCAATGGCAAACTTGGAAGCATCAACATGGATGTGAAACGGCTTATTCCAGTTGGGGACTCGAAGGATGGGTGCTGAACTCAATCGATTCTTTAACTCATTAAAAGCTTTTTCGCATTCTTCGGTCCAATTGAATAGAGTCAATAACGCATAAAGAGGTCTAGCAATTATGGCGTACATATGTATGAATCTTCGATAGTAACCACAATGTCCCATAAATGCTTGAACTTCTTTAGCAGTTTTAGGTCTTGGTAAATCCAAAATGACTTTAATTTTGTCTTCATCTGTGGAAATTCCATTCTTAGAAACAATATGTCCTAAGATTTTCCCTTGTCGCACCATGAAGACACATTTTTCAGGATTGAGGCATACTCGATATTGTCGACATTTAGCAAAAATCTTTTCAAGTTCAGGGATGTGCTCTGATCGTATAGCTGAATATGTACAAAGATCGTCCACGTATACCTCCATGCTTTTTCTCAGAAATTCCTTGAACACATGACACATCAATCTTTGGAATGTAGCTGGGGCATTCGTTAAACCAAAAGGCATGACTCTAAAGGCGTATACTCCCCATTCAGTGGCAAATGCAGTCTTATGTTGGTCCTCAGGAGCAATGGCTACCTGATTATACCCTGAAAAGCCATCCAGAAAACTATAAACTTCCTTCCCTGCTACCCTTTCCAAGAGATGATCAGTGATTGGTAAGGGATAGCTATCCCTTATGGTTGCGGCGTTTACTTTTTTCAAATTGATGCACACTCTTAACTTTCCATTCTTCTTTGGTACAACCACCAAGGGTGACACCCATTCCGTGTGCTCAATTTCGTAGATGAATCCAGCATCTAATAACTTATCTATTTCTTCTTTTATCTTGGCTGAATACACATCATTATAAGTATATGGTCTCTGTTTCGAAGGTTTGGCCTCAGATGTCATGGGGATTCTATGCGCACATATAGATGGATCTACTCCTTTTAAGTCCTTATAAGTCCAAGCAAAGACATCCCGGTATTCTCTTATGAGTCGAATTAACTCTTGTTCTTCTTCCGCTGAGACATCCTGTCCTATGAAGGTACATCGTTCCTCTCCTCCTTCCATAGTTACAACTATTTTCTTGGTTTGTTCCTTATTATCATATGCTATTCCAGGTTGTGCTTCTCTTTTAGGCATTTGAATAGCAATTTTCCTCTCTTCCACTTCATATTTTTTAAAATGGGCTGGTACCTCAAAGTGGTCTTGGAGTTTGTTTTCTTCATCATCTAATTCCCTTTCAACTTCTAATTCCCCTTTTTGTGTGAATTCTTTATGTTTTTCATTGGCCGTGATCTCTATGTTGGTGGCACCAATCCCTAGATCCATGGGTTCTGGTTCCATTTCAATGCTCTCGTAGTCCTCCTTCCAGTCTTTCTCGATCACTTCTCCTTCTTCTGCCTCCTGAAGGACTACCATATACAGACTAACATCATAACCCTCCTCGTCAATACATTCGTTCATGGTTACTACTTCTTCGTTTACACAGACATCGAGGGTGGCTAAGATTTCCATCCAACCGTGAGGTTCGAATTCTTCATCCGGAAATACTTGTGGCATATAGGCCGGATCTTGTACAGATCTCACTATTCCTTGTTTCTGCTGCCATCCTTTTCTTCTCTCCTCTTCCTTCTTTGTAGCTTGACATATCCATAGATGAGTGAGAGGTGGCACATCTTGATACGTGTATGTATGTAGGTTTATCCTAGTGGTGGTTCCTGCGTGTTGTAGATATACTGCATCTTTTCCCCAATCTTGTACGACCTTTAGCTGTCTCATGAATGGCCTTCCCAAGATCATTTCATAATTGCTTGGCCTTTCGAAGTGACAAATTGCTAAGGTGTGTTCGAATTCCACTCCACACGTAGTGAAGACTACTCGTTCCAACAATCCTAAGGGTCTTTCCGTATGTCCATCTGCCATTTGGATTTTCATGCGTGTTGGTCTTAATGCTGGTTGTCCCCATTTTTCCCAAATTTCTTTGGTAGCAATGCCAACACCAGCTCCTGAATCTAGAATGGCTTTGGTAGTGTAACCTTTATAGGTGATTGGCAGGCATGTATTTCCTTCATCTCCTTCACTAAAGTCTCCTACCTTATCCACTGGAATTCTCACTGTTTTTACTTCGTCAGTTATCTCTTTCTTTTCCTCCTTGACTTCCCATTGATTGATCAATTTCTCTTTTAAGTGTGGTTTTACCTTTAACAGTTCCTCGAATGTTATGGTACATGGGATTTTCACCTCTCTAAGACGTTGTATGATCTCAGATGTTTGAACTGATGTGTTCGTTTCCCGTCTCGCTATTGATGGAATGCGATACAATTCTGAGTTGTGCTCGTACTCCCCGGTGTAGTTGGGTAGTTCCTTTACATCTTCCTCTTCTTTGTCACTTGCATCCATTGGAAAAATTTCTTCTGAATTGAGTTCAGGTATTGAACCCTCTATTTCGTTTTCTGCTTCTAACTCTTCAAAGGGCGGTTCCATTCCTTCTACCTTTTTCCACTTGTCCTCTTGAACTCGTGCCCATAGATCCTTAGTCCAGTCTCCTTCTATTTCAGGGACTATGGATCCTTCCTTTCTCTCAATACCAATTTCATCATTCAGAGGTCTATTTACTTCAGGCTTTTCCTGAGTGTTTAGGCACTCTTGGAATTTTTCTTCGGAAATTCAGTTGTTTGGTAAAGGTGATGCGGGTTTTTCTAATGTTTGTTGGGCAACTTCTATCAATTTTTTGCAGATTTCCAGTCTTTCTTTCTCTAAGTCGCCTCTCGGATACTCTCTCTCATGTTGCTCTATGGTAGGTCCTGCTTTTATTCTCGCCTTGTATGCCTGAATCCACATGGCTAATTCTTCGGGCATTGGGTCTGCTAATACTGATCCTACCTCCTCACTTTTATTCTCATTTTTATTTTCTTCTTCCACTTGCGGTTCTTTTGTTGATTTCTGTTTACTCTTTTCGTTTTCCTTCTTTTGTAATAACTTTTTTTCTTTTATCCTGTCTCTCCGGTTCTTCCATCTTTGTGACCTTTTACTGGCGATACTTCTTTCTGGCTCTTCGGAGTCTTCCACTCTGTGAGGGATGGGTGTATTTCCCTCTTTGTCACTTTGATTACTTTCGTCTGTTTTATCAGGGTTCTCTCTAGCCTTGGCTCTTGTTATAGCTTTTAAAGGTACGGTGTACTCTTTGTCGCTCCCTGATGATTCAATCACTTCTATCACATTAATCTGCACGTTAGATGTGACTTTGTTGGGGTTCTTAGGACAATCTCTAAAAAGATGTTCCTTACCACAATCGCTACAGTAGCCTTCCCAAATTCGTTGTGGTGGTGGTGGGTTTGGTAATGTGCATTCTCTAATATAGTGGTCACCTCCACATCTGTAGCATGGTCCTCTGGGTACAGGCTGTCTATTCATAGGTCGAGGTGGCACGGTTGCTCTAGGAGCTGTGTACATTAAGGGCACATAATCCTGCTCGTGTCCGTATGAACTGTCTGATATTTCCATGCCATAAGCATATGGGTCATACTGTTGCCCATATTCTGTTACCGCGCTTTCATAACCAGGGTATGTTCCTTGACTAGGTTCGTAAAATGAGTCATATGGGTCACTACTAGTCAAAGGAGTGGCTGGTACTATTGCTCTCTCTAGGTTTTCCTCTGGTTGTGCTATCTTAACTGGGACAACGTTCTGAGGGTGGGGCGGTTGTTGTCCTAGTACAGGCTATGGTTGCGTATATCCCTGATATGCGTATGGTCGTGATATTGATGCCTGCGGCTGATATGAGGGATATCTAAAGGCTTCTCCTCCCTGCTGGTTCTGCGGGTATCCAAATGGTCTCACATAAGGCTGGGTGGGTCTGGTTTGCCTATTGTAAGGGCAGTTCTCGGTGCTATGGTTTGTGTATCTCTGCTCTATACTGCAATATTGTAGCGGTCCGGGGACAGAGGGTCTATGAGGAGCATAGGCAGGTGGTGGGACTACTCCCCTAGTACACAAATGAGAAGGATGATCTCCTCCGCACTGCATACATCTTCTAAGCATAGGCATTCTCATAGGATTGGTGGGATAATTCCTCTGTCCTTGAACATTCAGTTTTTTTGCTAACAAGTCGGCAATTTCCTCTACGTTGTTTTTGGGGTTTGATGTGCTACTTGTTGACTCTTCGCTTTTCAAACTACCTTGGGGTATTTTCAAGTCTTCTGCAAGGTTATCTTCTAGGTCTATACATTCCTTCATACACTCTTGCAAGGTTTGAACTCTCTTTACGTACACTAATGACCTCAACGTTCCGTTCAACAGCCCTTCTAAGAACAATGATACCATTTTGTTTTGCGTCGGTCTCTCTTCTACTGGGCATCTATCCACATACTGCTTGAATCTCCTTGCTGCCAATCTTACTGACTCGGTAGGGACTTGTTTGAAGCTGTGGATTAATGACGAAGAATTGTTTTTAATTCCAGATTTGGTAAATTCTTCAATCATTTCTTGATATACCTGCTCCATGTTCTGAAAGGTATTCGGGTCCAATGGCTGAAACCAGGCCAAAGCTGTGTCTGACAAGGTAAGGCCAAAAGACTCATATTGAATCATGAAGTCATCTACCTGCTCGGCTCTAACTACTTGTTTAAATTCTGCTATGTGATTATAGGGTTCACTCGAGCCATCATAATGATTTCTCATGCACTTGGCAACTTGGATCGGCCTTAGCCTCCTTCCTACTTCAGGTTGTCTAGGCATTACAGGGTAATTTGGTCTTCCTATTGGTATGCCTGGTCCTCTCACTACCTGCGGTCTGACTGGAGCATGAACTCCATGTCTTGGGTCTATAGCTGGTTGTGGCCGATAGTTAGGATTAATGGCAGGCATTGCAAATTGTACATGTGGTCTGACGGGGATCTGGGTTTGTTGTGTTTGTTGTGGTTGTCCCGATTGTTGATATGAATCATTCTGCGATGTTCCAAGTGGATTTCTTGAAGTAGCTGCTTGGTCCCTAGTGGGGAACACTGGGATATTTTGATATTTCAGCTCGGCTCTCTCTAATTCTGTTATTGGCCAATATCTTCTGTGATTTTATCCAAATATGTGATGATGGTGGGGAACTCAGGGTCTTGTAACTCATAGATGGTAACTGGATTAGGAGCAGCTTCCCATATCGAGGAATGGGTTCTGAGCAGGTGCTCCATCCCATTGATCAAATATACATCTATTAGAGTGTCATCCTGGGGAATTAGGTCTCCTCTCCAAAGTTTAGTAATTGTAGATCTCCCTCTAGGAGTAGTTACTTGCTCTTCGTTTCCACATCCATTTAAACTTGAAGCATTATTTTCCTCACCATGCTCATTAATGATTTCCGGGTGTTCGGTGACCATGTATTGAATATCTTGTTTGTCCATGTATAGTCCTCCTACATATTTGACGGCTGGTCTAGGCACGATGTATGCTTCTGAAGCCTTCCTCAGTCTGGCCACCGATCTGTTTAGACCATCCAAATAGATAGGGATTTCATTGTGGTTGGTGTTCACATACTCTAAGGAAGTTCTGTATTCTCCCTCAATGATGGACATCTGGCCAATCATAGGTACAGCGTTTTGCATATCCTCTGAAGCCATGGGGATTTCTCCTTCTGACTCACTGGAGGTCTCAGAATAGTGTGAACGGCTACTTGGTTCGGCTACACTCCCTACGGAAGAAATTACACTTCTTCGGCTTCCTAGGGTTCTTCCGGATCTCAGGTTCATTCACTTAAGGGCTCTGAACAAATCTTGTCCACTTCTAGCCTTTAGAATTCCAAGCTATGGCTTAGGAGTCTAGAGAAATTTGGCTGGAAAAAGACTGAAAACATAACTTTTTCCTTGGTCACGATACTTGGCCTCTCAAAATATACGATACACCATCTCTCGAATCGACGATACTTGATGTATGTTCAGACGATACCGATACTTGGTTCAAAACGATACTCGATCGCTGGTAAGTATCGCGATCTCTGAGACGCGATACACGATACTTGGACCAAAACAATATTTGACCGACACGATACACAATATCTGGATGAAAACGATACGCGATACTTGAGTACAGACGATACACGATATTTGATCGTAGACGATACTTGATCTTTGGGAGAAAACGATACACGATACTTCCCCAAACGATCTTTGGCAAGACGATCTCTGGACTCAACGATCTTTGGTCAAAACGATACACGATCGACGATACTTGGTTCAAAACGATACACGATCGCTGGTAAGTATCGCGATCTCTGAGACGCGATACACGATACTTGGACCAAACGATACACGATCTCTGTCAATACGATACTTGGTTAAACGATACACGATATTTGACGACAACGATACTTGACACACGATACCCGACCAAACGATCGACGATCTTTGGCAAGTATCGCGATCTTTGAACCAAACGATACACGATCGCTGATCCAAACGATACACGACCAACGATATCTGACCGAAACGATACCGATCTTTAATCCCAACGATCGACGATCTTTGGCAAGTATCACGATCTCTGGAACACGATACTTGAGCCAAACGATACACGATCTTTGGGCTCAAACGATCTCTGATCGAAACGATACCGATATTAGGGAAATATCGCGATACTCGACCACAGGAGTCCACGATACTTGACAAGTATCGCGATACTCGACCGCGGGAGCAAAAACGATACTTGACCCTTTTTCAAATTTTTGCAAATGTTTTTGAGTTTTTGATTTTACCCCCTTGCTCTCCTGGCTCTTCTCTCTTATCCTCACTCTCTGTATCACTCAAAACACCACTTTTTGCCCCCTGAAAGTTCTAACGATACTCAGCGCAGATCGTTTTTTCTTTCCTAGGTTGAAATGCTGAGAATTTGTGATCCAAAGATGGGTTAGCTTACCTTGGTAGCTCCTCTAACCTCTTTGTTGCTTCCCTTAGCTCTGTGCAACCCCAGCTTGCTTGTATACTCTCTCACGATCGCTGGCGCTGCTCGCGATACTCGACGCTCGTCCTCACGATACTTGTTCAAACAAGTGACTTGCAAAATGAAATTTTTTGGCTTTTATAGTTGGAGTTTTCTGGCTTACAAAAAAGAAACTTTACTTAACAAAACTAAAATCTACTCTAATGACTTGGTCCACTCTCTACTCACTCCTACTCTACTCCTTCTACTCACTTCCCTAAACTAACAACTCACTACACACACTCCAAGAATGAGAAGTAGCAAGTGCGGCTGAAAATGACTTACCAAAGAAGAGAAGATTTCCACTCCTCCACTTACTTCAATGCAAAAAGCTACTTACCATCACACGAATACCTCGATTTGATTCGTCACTCCCCGGCAACGGTGCCAAAAAGTGTGTTGACCTAAGCATCAACTTAGGGACTTGCGGAGAAAGAGACTATACCTCAATCCCCTCACAAGTGCATATAGTGGGGATACACGCTTTTAATTATCAATCCAAAGAGTATACAAACCTAGCCGAGTGTATGAAGACATGCAATCATGTAATGGTCAATGCATGTGAACTACTCAAAGAATGTAAATGAGGCAAAGACTTATCCAAACAAGCTCCAACTGTTGGTCAAGGCGAAACGATACTTGGTGCAGCAGCCGTCGGTATTTTGGACTTTTCTCCCTGCTCCGAACTCCAAATATAGCGAATAGCATATGCGTTTCGAAGCTCTCAAGAAGACGCATCCAATGGCAGTGGTTTCACTCAATTCCGACGCTCCTACTTCAAGTTATGAGCGAAATACTGAGTCGTGGGAATACTTTCCTACACTTCAGCACTTCCTACACTTCGCACACACCTTTCCTACAGCAAGGAAACACTCTCAAGGATAGACAACACTCACAAGCACTCTTTCCAAGCAATACACACGCATACAAGCTCGCGAAGAAGAAGATAAGGAGGGAAGAAGACACAAATTCGAATTTCTGTGCTCTCTATTCTCACAATGGCAAAAAGTTCTTTACAAAGAGTCACATTTGACTTATATACTAGTGCCCTAAAAATGGTCCTTTCACACAAGTGACCGGCACTTTATTCACTAAGAGGCTAATTTCCTACTATTGTACATGGGTATTCTCTACTTTTCTGTGGGGATGCATCTAGAGGACTCCTCTAGTGCCTTTACAAGGGGAAATATATTACAAGAATGAATATGATACAAAAATGTGTAGTCCAAATCGGAAAAATTTTGGGGCCTGTCTTTTTCTCTGCTTTGTGCGCTCTTTGGCTCTGCAACAAGGAGTGAAAATAAAGAGTTAATGACATGATTGCTCCTTAATCAGCCACCAGATGTCAAGGAAAGGCCTCATCAAAGTCAATGCATTTCTCTTAAGCATAACCTTTGGCAGCAAGCCTCACCTTCTGCTTGTCAATTGTTCCATTAGGTTTACAATTCAGTTGTGTACCCATTTCATGCCAATGGCCTTTTTTCTTGGAGGCAAATCACGTAAAGAACAAGTACCATTCTGCATAGTAGCATCATATTTTGATTACATACTATTGATCCAATTTTCTACATTTGTTGCTTCATCAAAAGAAATAGGCTCATTCTCATAAAAAATACTAGAGACAATCATTGCATAGCAATAGATGCAAAGGAAGCACTATGAGAGCTTGAATGAATATGATATGTCACCAATGCATGTGCCTGAGCATCTCTACCATCCCAACAAAGTTGCTCTATAGTAGATGTAATAGGAGCGAAGCAAGAATAGGAGATTGAAGATCAGAATCTTCAACACCATTTGTATCACCTTCAATAAGTATATTTACAAGTGTAGGACATTTTTCAACACCATAATATTCCACAACCCTTTTGCTACCAATACATGACACATTATATATGCCCACATTGGGTAACTAGTACTATCCAACTTATTCTCAATAGCCCATATACAAAATATATCATTGCTTTTAGCCATGGAAGTGACTAAATACCCTAATGTAGAAAATTCATTGAATCCCAAAAAGTTGAACTGAAACACCCTATCAAGATATGCTAAAATTATAAAAGACTCTAAGGCACTTGTACTAGGGAATGAAAACTTCTATATTGTTTGGCACAAATGGAAGAAATTGCCTACATAGTTGTTATGATAGTGTGTTTGAAGGCCAAACAAGCTTAGATCAAAATTTTGATGCCACAAAACAAAGTTGTTTTGAACTGCTAATTGCCCCGGGTATGATCACCAATTTTCATGTGATTTAGAGACTATGATTGGAGGGGTGTTGATGATGCCCTAGATGAATTGACAACTTGCTTTAATACCATTTATTTTTGGAGTTCAAGATCCGTGGATGCAACACAAGGAAGGAGAAGAAGAAGCTTGGAGCACAACATAATGCATAATATATTACCAAGTTAATGTACAAAGATAAGTTGACCCATTAGGGTTAAATCTACCAAGGCAAGCTAGTTCCTAAGTACCAATATAGCTACTTACTAGATTCCCTTACTATACAGCATCCTATCTAACTTCCTCTCTAAGTGGAATCCATTGCTCATAAGTGAGCTAAGGTCAATACTAAGACCTAAGTGAGTCATGTGAGCATATGATGCTCCTTGTGAAGCCCATAAATGATGCCAAACATTCTAAGTGGTTTCCATCAAGGCTATGCCATCTAGAATAGCCAGCCCTAATGTCAATTGATTGGAATGCCTTATAAGAAATCAAAATAGGACTCAACGTGGGCATTTCCCTTAACATCCATAGTCTCTAGTACTAAGAGATGTTCTTTCAAGGTTGCTTACCTTCATTAACTATAGATTTAATTACTTACTCTTTGGGATCCTATTGTATGTGGCCCTTAGTCTCCAATAAATGATCTATGAGACTCTAATGAAGATTCAATGATCTTCTCTCAATGCAAATGAATAGGGATATCTCCCATCTTATGAAGATAATCTATTGGATATCAAATGGTATCCCTCTACTTCATAAGTGTGTATGCTACTTTTTCTTCCTTAATTTTTATCATGCCACGGATAACATTGCAAAGATGCATGGGATGATATGCATGTTGTTCCTTCTTGGACTCGAGTTAACTCATGTTAAATTGAGTTAAAAGGCACTAGAGCTCCTTGGGCAAAAATTCTCCCTATGCTCCCCATGGGGGGTTGAACCCTAGACCTCCTCCTTCACAACCTTGAGACTTAACCACTAGTCTAAGTGGATGAACTTATGCTTAAGTCAGTGTCAAGATCTTTGGCCATACAGACTAGTGACCAAATGGTGTCTAAACCGATCAAACCCTTAGATAATAGAATTACTTTATTACATCCCCTATCTCAAATATTGAAATATACTCAATAATAAATTAAAATTTTGAAGCTCTCAATGAGACACCTTTATTGGAAGTGGCTTGGAAGCATTTTGGCTCTCATGCACAAAGGTATGTCCAAAAAACCACATGTCAAAAAAAAAGGCACCTAGACTTTGATACTCTTAACACCTAATACATGAGATAATTGTGAAAAAAGAAGGGATGGGGGTACAAAACTTAATTTACCATGCATTCCATGCCATAGGCATGCATACGAGCTCACCAAAATGGAGAAAAGAGGTCAAGAAAGACAATTTTACAAGACTACACTTTTTCAAGTTAGTTATCTATTACAAATGACAAGAACCACCTTAAAATTAGAAGACATTGACTTATATACATGTTTCATAAACTAGGTTCTTTTACATAAATGGATCACACACTTCTAAAAGTTATTCCTAGAGAAAAAAGTACTACAAAATGACTATACATGGTTTGGATCCTACAACTAGAGGACTCCTCTAGTGCATTTCCAAGGTCTCTTATACATCCACATGGGATTGATTAATAATCAATTACTAATTATTTGAAAAATATTAATCAACCTTTAAGCTCCCTCTGCAATTTGTAACTCTTTTTTGCTTCACTTCAATGTTCCATGCAAAAATCTCCCCCTTGTAGTGTCTACCATCCTCGACAGACCCTTTCGGTATCTACCATGGGAGTGAGTTGCTGGTACCCTTCCAAGAGAGCCTCTTGAAGATCCATAAATAGGTGACTTTGCAAGTGAGGATCTCTAGTGCTCCAATGTGCTAAATTAGCTGTGTGTATGAACTCTATCAAAGATAAGTAGAAACATTTGTCATCTTTTGTTCCACATTGATTCTACATATCTTCCTCCTTCTTTGAATTTTTCTCTATCTAGTTGTGCTCTTCTTCCATGATTGTTCTTTGAAAATTTATTCATTGAAATTTTTTAATTTATCCATGTAAGTGGTTTTGCATGAGACACAATTAAACAATAGATAACAAAAAGGCATTTTGTATAGCTTATTCCAAATGGATGGATGGGCTAAGGGTGTAGTGCATGGAATGTCTCAATAATGTGCCATATTCATAACATTATAAGATATCCCTATGCATACAATCTTTGGAATGCGTTGAAAGAATTATGGTCCAATGAGGTGGGTCTTGAGCTAGTTTCTTAATGAGATGTCGATATTGAATTTTCCTAGTCTAAGAAAATTGAAATATGAAATCTTATAGACTTCATGATTGACCTTTTCATATTTGGAAATTAGAACTTCTTTGCAATGACCATTCTCATACGCTTTAGCAAGTAATCGCCCATTCACTATAGAGATGCTTCTAGATGTGTCAACAATGTGGTTGCACTTTGTTGCTGATAAACTAAAGCCCATTGTCATGTCCAATATATTGGTAGGCATTAATTTCATAACCTTCAATTTTTTTATCAATATTGGACACACAAGAACTTTGGTTTTTCGCTTTTTTTGTTCCTTTGTGTCTTTTCTTCCTTTTTTTATCGATTGCTATGTATGTATAGTTCAATCACTGAAACATAAATGAATTAAAAAAATTACACAAGATCAAAGTGACTTCCCTGCCTCTTAGAGTGCACTAAGTTGATGATCATTAAATCAATAGGAGACTACTTCATGGATCAAAAATATGGCCCTATTTATGCATAATATAAGTGCACAAGAACAAATGAGGGCCTCGAGAGAGTAACTTGACTTGTGCATCCATTTTCCTTTTGATGATTGATGTGTGGGATGTCAGTATAGAGATTAATGTTGAAAAGAAAGTTGGCCCCCCTGAATTGGTCAAGTTGGCTATGAGTTGCATTGCAGCTCCATTTCTCTCTTTCCCTCTAGATCCTTAAATGTGTGCACTTTTAACTCTTAAATCCTCTTAGATTAACAAGGAAACCATGCTTAATCTTTGATCCTTAATATGGATAATATTCTTTTTAGTGGCACCTCATTGATGCCCTTTAGTAGCCATGTATGTGTTGATTCTCTTGAACATAGATTATTGAAGAGACAAAAGAAAAGATTAGTAGCAAAAACAAAGTATACATGTCTCTCTCATGAATGGGACATCATAACACTTTCTAATGCATGGCCATGTAATGTGGCCCTATATTGAATGCATACTTGATGTGCAAAAATTTCAAAAATGATGAAAATACATGTTTGTGCAATGAGCACAAGGTTCTTGCACAAAGAGGCTTGTCTATACTATTAAACTTTCTCTAGGTATGACATAAATTATTTCTCTAAAGCAAATTTTAGAGTATTTGTTATATTTTGTAATGATGTTGAGGAGAGTAGTGACTTGAATAACCATATTTTCCTAGTTTTTGTTGACAATTTTTTTCTTTAATGTAGAATTGGTAGCTTTATTTTTGGTTGCCATTGTAGAGACTACTTTAACATGGGATTTTTCTGTCCTTGAGGGATGTATTTGTTTTTTTCTGTGATTATTGCTTCTGGCATTTTATGTCGTGGGCTGTATAAGCTCATAGACTATGAAAGATCTGTGAATGATTCGGCATGTGCAGTTCATGATTCTCAGGCTATGTCAGATGCAAAGCTTTGGCATGCACGCTTTGGTCATCTGAATTTTGCTAGTTTGTTATGCCTGCAGAAATCTGAAATGGTGTCCTCTTTGCCCAAACTTGAGGCACCTGGAAAACATGTTTGTGAAGGCTGTATTTTGGGCAAAATGCAGCGTTCTTCCTTTCCAAAAGATGGTTCAGTTCGGGCTACGCAGAAATTGCAGCTTGTACATAGTGATGTTTGTGGTCCTATGCAGACACCCTCTTTTGGAAATTACCTTTACTTCGTGACTTTCATTGATGATTTTTCTAGGCATGCATGGGTATATCCACTCAAAGCAAAGTCCGAAGTGTTCATGTGCTTCAAAAAGTTTTTGGTTTTAGCTGAAAATCTGTCAGCATGTAAAATGGGCACCCTCCGTTCTGATCGAGGGGGGGAATATATGTCTTCAGATTTTAATGCATTTCTGGCTGAACGTGGGATAAAACACCAGTGTACAGTGCCGTATACACCTCAACAGAATGGAGTTGCTGAACGAAAGAACAGGTCACTCATGGAGATGGCGAGGTGCATGGTCAAAAGTCAGGCTTTACCACATAGTTTCTGGCTTGAGGCTGTCATGTGTGCAGCATATGTACTGAACAGGTGTCCCACTAAAGCGTTGCAGTCTATCACTCCATATGAGGCTTGGCATGACCGCAAGCCATCTGTTGCTCATCTGCGTGTTTTTGGTTGTTTGGCATATTCATTAGTGCTTGAACAACATCGCAGAAAATTGGATGATAAGGTAGTAAAATGTATTTTTGTTGGGTACAGTTCTGAAAGTAAAGGCTATCGTCTGTATCATCCACAGACTAAACGCATTCTGGTTAGCCGTGATGTTGTCTTTGTGGAAGATGCTATTCAGCCATTGCTTTCATGTACTAAGGAGACATCTGTTAGCTCCAAAGACATGTATGATACTTTGATGCCTCTTTTTACAGGTGGACAGGCTAGTGCTGGTCCTAATGAGGCAACTTCTCAGCCTTTGCAGGTTTCATATGATGATGAAGATCATTCCATTTCTGATGCAGATTTACATGATGCACTTGTTGATGAGAGAGCTGATATTGAGCAGGCAAAAACTATGCCAAAATGGCTGGTGCAGACTTTGCATGACAGCAAATTAGATGCACCTTTGTCATATCGTACTCGTTCAGGCTCTCATAGTGCCTCCTTTGCATCAGATTGCTATGCTATGGCTGCATCTAGTCTCTGTGATGAGAATGAGCCTGTTTCTTTTGATGAAGCACAAAATTCAAAAAATTGGATGGCTGCTATGCAATCTGAATATGATGCTATAATGAAGAATGGTACATGGTCTTTATGTGACTTGCCTCCTGGCAAGAAGGCCATTGGCACTAAGTGGGTATACAAGCTGAAGCGTAAACCTGATGGTAGAGTTGACAGGTATAAGGCTAGGCTTGTTGCAAAGGGTTATGCACAGGAAAGAGGCATTGATTTTGATGAGACCTTTGCACCTACATGCCGTATGACTACTGTTCGCAGCATTTGTGCACTTGCAGCCCATCATGGTTGGAATGTACATCAGTTGGACATTAAAACTGCATTTCTGAATGGTGACTTGCATGAAGAAGTGTATGTTTTTCAGCCCCGTGGCTTTGTGCAGAAAGGGCATGAAAACCAGGTTTGCAGGTTAAAGAAGGCATTATATGGTTTAAAGCAAGCACCACGTGCTTGGTATGAGAAGATACATGCCTATCTGATTGCACATGGTTTTGAGAATAGTCCAACTGAAAGCACCTTATATGTTAAGCGTGCTAATGATGTGCTTCTGATCATTGTTGTCTATGTTGATGACATGCTGCTCACTAGTCCTATTGAGACACATATTGCTGATTTTAAGGCTGATTTGCATGCCTCATTTGAGATGTTTGATTTGGGGCATTTGCATCACTATTTGGGCATTCAGTTTATGCACGTTGATGGTGGAATGGCTTTGTGTCAAACGAAATATATTGACACATTATTGCAGCGTTTTGGCCTTGAAGACTGTAAGCCTATTGCCACTCCTATGGAGACAGGTTTACGATTGAGTCTTCATGATGTTGGAGATGCATTTGATGTTGTTCTCTATCAGCAGGCTGTTGGATGCTTGATTTACTTATGCATTACTCGGCCAGATATTCAGTTTGCTGTCTCACAGATGAGCAGGTTTATGCATTGCCCAGGAGTCACGCATTGGAAAGCGGTTAAGCGCATCTTTCGCTACTTGAGTGGTACTCGGCTACTTGGGTTGTTTTATCCCAAGGGGGGATCACTACTGCCAGATTTGCATGCTTTTTCTGACTCAAATTGGGCTGGTTGCTATGACACTCGTGTGTCCACCAGTGGTTTTTGCTTCATGCTTGGTAGCTCATGTATATCTTGGTTGAGTAAGAAGCAGCCTACCGTGGCCACTTCCAGTTGTGAGGCTGAGTATAGGGCAGCTTTCACAGCGACTATTGAGTGTGTGTGGCTCAGATGCCTTATGGCTGATTTGGGTGTTGGCCAGTCTTCTGCCACCACCATCTTCACTGACAGTCAGAGCGCATTGGCAGTTGCGAGGAACCCTGGGTTCCATGCTCCCACTAAGCACATTGAGGTGCATTATCACTATGTCAGGGAGAGGTTCTCTACTGGGGAGATCAGCTTGGCATATGTGCCCACGCAGGAGAACATTGCAGACCTTTTCACGGAGGCTCTACCTAGCGAGAAGTTTGAAGCTTTCCGCAAAGCTTTGGGCTTACTTCCTTTTGTGGAGTGATTTCCACATAGCTTGGCACTTCCTTATACATGAGTGCCAGCTCCTTGTTCACCGCATCACTCCCAGGGGGGATTTGTTGATATATTTAGGTAGTGATGTGTGTGAACACTCTAGGACCGCCGGGGCACTTTTTTCCCTCTTTAGGAGGTTTTTTTCCCCCGGCTTGTATGTACGTCTATTGCCCTAATGGGCTACTTATCTTTGTACATTCTCTAGTAATACATTCAGTCTTGTGTGTTGTGCTCCAAGCTTCTTCTTCTTCCTTGTGTTGTTCGCGTGCTTCTGCAGACGTCTATCTCCAATAGTATGGTGCCATATACACCTCAACAAAATGGTGTTGCCGAGCGTAAAAATAGAACTTTACTTGAAATGGCACGATGTATGGTTAAAGGAAAGCATCTTCCTCATAAGTTTTGGATGGAAGAGGTCATGTGTGCAAACTATGTGTTACATCGCTGCCCTACAAAAGCATTGAGAGTCATCACTCCTTATGAGGCTTGGAATGGTCATAAGCCCATGGTTAGTCATATGCGTGTGTTTGGTTGTTTGGCATATGCTCTTGTGCCATCACAACAACGTCACAAACTTGATGACAAGGCAAAGAAATGTATATTTGTTGGTTATAGTCCTGAAAGTAAGGGATATCGGTTGTACCATCCATTGATGAACACAATTATTGTGAGTCGAGATATGGTATTTGCTAAAAATTCAGTTTTCCCTCTACTTGAATGCAAAAAACTGCCAACAGTTAGCTCACAAGATGTGTTCGATACACTCATGCCTTTGTTCCAAAATGGTGCACTTGACTATGGCCATGTAGACCAGCCAATTGAGGCTCAAAGGGCTGAAAAATTCCAGCCAAATAGGGCTGAAAATGCAGAGATTTTCTAGCCAAACATGGCTGAAAAAATTCAGCCAAAAATTGTCAAAACTGTTGGAAATTTCCAGCCACATATGGCTGAACATTTGCGTCAAAATATGGCTGAAACTAAGCATGAAATTCAGCCCACGCATGATGTACATATTGAAGATGTTTTACATAATGAACACATGTCTATCAAGAGTGCACAATCTATGCCAAAGTGGCTGAAACAAACTTTGCAGGACAACAAATTGAGTGCACCTTTACTTTGTAGAACAAGATCAAGCTCTCACCATGCATCAAGTAATTTTGTGGATTATTCTCTTATTGCTACAGCATGTAATGAAGAGCCACTTTCTATGCATGTGACGATCCAAAATGGATGAGTGCTATGCAATCAGAAATGGATTCCATACATAGGAATGGTACTTGGGAGTTATGTGAATTGCCAAAAGGAAAGAATGCCATTGGTACAAAGTGGGTTTATAAGATTAAGAGAAAATCTGATGGTAGCATTGCTCGCTACAAAGCTATATTGGTTGCCAAAGGTTATGCGCAACAATATGGCATTGACTATGAGGAAACTTTTGCACCTACTTCATGCATGACTACCATTTGTACCGTGGTTGCATTGGCTGCCCATCGAGGTTGGAAAGTGCATCAATTGGACATAAAAACAGCCTTCTTGAATGGAGATTTGCAAGAAGAGGTCTATGTGAAGCAACCTCCTGGATTTGCTATGAAAGGGAAAGAGCATATGGTTTGTCGCTTGCATAAAGCCTTGTATGGTCTCAAGCAAGCTCCACGTGCATGGTATGACAAAATACATAAGCACTTGATTGCTCTTGGCTTCACATGTAGTCCGATTGAAAGCACACTCTATGTACGCAAAAATGGGGCTGATCTTATAGTGCTTGTTCTTTATGTCGATGACATACTCTTGACTGGGTCATGTGATGCAAAACTTGAAATTCTTATGGCTGATTTGCAGCATACTTTTGATGTCACTTATCTTGGTTTTTTGAGCTACTATCTTGGCATCCAGTTTGTATCCGTTGAGGGGGGAATTGTTATGCATCAAGCAAAGTATGTTGAAAAACTACTTTAGCATTTTGACTTTGAGGATTGCAAGCATGAGATAGGATTCAGGTTCTCAATTGAGGATTCGAGTGATGCATTTGATACTTCTCTTTATCAGCAAGCTGTGGGATGTCTTATATATGCATGCAACACAAGGCCGGATATACAGTATGCAGTTTCCCAGTTGAGTCGATTCATGCATAGCCCTGGCACTAAGCATTGGCAAGCAGTGAAACGTGTGTTTAGATATCTCTGAGGCACTTTGAGCTTAGGTCTCTTTTATGGCAGAGATGTTCATCCATGCTTGCATGCTTTTACAGATAGTGATTGGGCTGGTTGTTATGATACTCGCGTGTCCACTAGTGGTAATTACTTTTTCCTTGGAGACTCATGCATATCTTGGTTGAGTAAGAAGCAACCTACAGTGGCAACATCGAGTTGTGAAGCTGAGTACAGGGCAGTTTTCACAGCTACAGTGGAGTGTATATGGCTGAGATTCCTATTGATGGATCTTTGCATGGAGATTGATGTTGCTACACATATTCTCACAGATAGTCAGAGTGCTTTGGCTGTTGCACGAAACCCAGTGTTTCATGCATGGACCAAACATATTGAGGTGCATTATCACTATGTGAGAGAGCGCCTTCATGCAGGAGATATTGATTTGGTATATGTGCCTACACAAGATAATGTGGTAGACATATTCACCAAAGCTCTTCCACGGGAAAATTTTGAAGCTTTTCGCAAAGCTTTAGGCTTATTACCTTGTGGAGGCTGATCTGTCACTCCCTGTATGTGTTCACATCATTCGCTTCAAGGGGGTTTGTTACACTTATGTGTTCCTCAAGTAGCTTTGATGTGAACCTTTTCCCTATACATGGGCACTTTTTACTCTAGTGCTGGCTAGAGGTTTTTTCCCCATGTTACCACATACTTGATACTCTCATATGTGGTGGTACTTTGTACTTAGGGATATTATTCAGCTCTTACTTCAGTTCAGTTGATCGATCAATAGAGAGAGCTATTCCAGCCATCGTCTTCTCCGTGTGTCTTGCTTCGTTTTGTGCTCCTTGTGTGTGCTTCTTGTGTGTCTCTCGCACTTCTACACACACCCAACATCTATTTGGAACCTATATTTTGGTTATTGTACAATAATAGGGTCTTGTAAAACATTTACATGTCCACAAACTCTTTTTTCTTCTCATTCTCCTCCTCTTAGATTTGATCCACTTCCTTGGTAGTCACCTAGGATCACTTTTTAGTGTGGTTTAATATCATGAGAAGGCTCCTTGAATGTTATAATAAAATTTTAGGATGCATCTAGGGGTTTTTGTAATGTAATGGGTGTCTGACTATGAAAATATGAATTCTCCGATGTTTTCCTCATGAGACTTCATCAAACTCTTGCAAACTTTTTTTGGAATCGCTCCTCAAATTCAAAGTCAATATCAAATCCTAGAGCACAAAGTATTTTCATCTTCTACTAAGTGATCTAGAATAAAATGAGTACATAAAGTATTGTCCCACTTTGTGTGTTCTTTTTTATTGCTCATCTTTTATTTTTAATGTGTGGTTTGGATTAGAAGGTAATTCTTAAAAAAAAATAAGCGAATCAACTTGAAATGCCTCTTAGAGCTACAGATGTATCTTCTAAGAAAGTAACTATTTCTTTACCATTGACTCTAGAAAACTTTGCCTTGGACAAGATGCAACCAAAAAGAGTGATTATAGAGCTGCTCTTGGCATAGGAATACTTCTTCTATAAGATCAACATCATCACTATTTCATTGGCATACTCGCATTTCCAATGTGAAGTTAGACCAATGTATTTCATATCATCCTATGCTAGTGATGTATGCCTCTATTGGAAGCAAAACCTCTTGCAATTCTTGTAAAATTGACTTTTTTATTGTATTCATTGCTACAACTATGTCTATGAGAGGCTTATAGATTCCCACCTCTATCTTTCCCAATCCTACTGGAATATAAGGGAATTGATCAATGACTTTCTAGGAGGGTTTTCTAGTAGTCGTAAATGTGGCCAAAGGAAAGAACTTTCTTTGTTTCCTTTCACATTAGCTTGTGAAGGCTTTCTCGTTGATAACTATGATCGTCAAGAGAATATAATCAATAATATAGCTGTTTTCATCCACACATTCCATCATGATCATTACTGGCTCATTCACACAAGAATCCATTGTGGATAAGATCTCCATACAACGATAGGGTTCAAATGCTTAATTTGGAAAAATTTACAAAATATAGGCAAGTTCCTCCATAATTTGTTCTCCTTTCTTTAGGGACATTGCATTCTTAGTCTCTTTCCTTTGATTTTTGATGCCTTATAGATTCATAGGTGAGTATCTTCATGCATCCATGAATGATCGCTTCAATCAGCATTGTGGATAGAGACTTCTCTATTTGTTTATGGACTTGTCTCCACTAGAGAGAAGGAACATCTCTATATGAGAAGTTTTGTAGATCAATCTTACTAATTGGTCCCTTGTGTCATAGGTAAAAGGAATAATATTCCTCAACCTTGAACCACTTTGAATTGATGCATAAAAGGTATCCCCTAGGATCACTTCATACTTTCTCTCTTTTTCAAATCAACAAATGGCAAGTGTATGCTCAAATTAAATTCCACATGTAGTTGTCATGCAATTCTCTAGTAAGCCTATGGGGTGCTCAATGTGTCCATCTAACAATTGCAATTTCATCCTTGTGGTCCTCAGGTAGGTTTACTCCATTTTCCCAAATCTCTTAGGTAGTTATGCCTATGTTGGAATTCAAGGCCAAGATAGAAGAGCATCAAGTGGAGGCCAAAGCTATTAGAAGAGAAGAGGAAGCATAGGAGAAAAGTCCCACAACTCAAGTGTGACATAAACATTCAATTCTCTGAAAAAAATGTGATTTTTATCACTAATCCATTATATAGAAGAGCATCAAGTGGAGGCCAAAGCTATTAGAAGAGAAGAGGGAGCATAGGAGAAAAGTCCCACAACTCAAGTGTGACATAAACATTCAGTTATCTGAAAAAAATGTGATTTTTATCACCAATCCATTATATAAAAATCCCACTTTTGTAAATATGAACTTCATGAGCTCATGGTAGAATCTATGCTTCAAATTTCATAATTTGTGGATATTGTTTGAGCTTTCGAATGAGCATTCAGACCTAAGTTTTAACTATGCCATACACTAGGTTTGAAACCAGCCAAATCTCACTAAAGAATATAAAAAGAGCTAGAGATCTCATTTGAGAGGTGGAAATTTGGTTAGAATTTTGGAAAGACATTGTATTCTTGTGAAGCAATCAACATATCCATTGTTCCTCTCTATTGGCTCTATCTTATGTGTGTGTAAGTGTGTGCATCTAGTGTGCTTCTCACCTTCACGTCTAAGCACATCACTCACTCACAATCTTCATATCACCCTCACATCTCCACAGATTGAAAAATATGAGGTGCATCTTCATCAACATTGATACTCATCACTCTTCTCTGAGTAACACCAAAATTTGGCATCGTTGTTGGAAAACACTACTTGAGGGTGAGCGTGTGATGGCAAGAGAGTAGAGTAGAGACGTTGGAGTGTAGCTAAGTAGTTTTAGCAAGGTTTATTTCTTTTTTATTACTATTATTTTTATCACCATTTTCACTTCTATCACCTCCACTAATCCCCCCTCATCCCCCTACACCATTTCCATCTTCGCTAAATTTTTGACTTCCCAACAATACACCTACATTCCCCTCATTTATCATCATTTTCTTACATGCAAGAGAGAGAAAGGAGCAAAAGTGCATTCTTTTTTTGTGTTCTTTTTACTATTTCCATGTAGATTCAAGTATATCATCAGCTTTAACAGCCTACGTAGGTATGACAAACTAGTGCATAAGTCCCAAGGTAGCATGCTTAGTGTTTCACGATAAACCAAAAATGTGCAATCTTAGAAAAGTATCCACAGGGGGTGATAGAGCTCCTCAATGACATCCTAACGAGATAAATTAAACTCAAAAACTCTATGTCTTTTGCCCTATCATGGAAAGCCAAAGACTATGATAGATAGGCTCTATTGTGATCGACCACTCTATCATGATAGACCCTATCTATCAAGAGAGACCCATCTACAATGATAAACCCCCATCTATTGCAAGATACCGAGATCCTTCATGGAGACTATCTATCATGACATACCTCATCTATCGTGACAAGGCCACTCTATTGTAAGGGACCGACCTGATGGAGCACCCATCTATCATGACAGACCACCCTTTTTTATGACAAAGCACCTTATCATGATATACCAAAGATATGATAGACCTTGTCTCTTGCAATAGATACCCTCTATCAGGAGGCACCAAAAATATGATGGACCCAATTTATCGCGATAGGCCACTCTATCACTATAGACCAGCCTCACGATATACCCATTGTAAAGTGGCAGACCCCATCTATTGTGACATAATAAATGTGATAGACCTCCCTCTATCACAGTAGGACCCAATCTATCATCAAAGATAATTCTATTGTGATAGAGCTTCTCTATCATGATAGATGAACATGTAAAAAAATGTTTTGATAATAAAAAGTTGATTTTTGGGTCAAAATCAATGTTTTTTTTTTCAAGATCTAACTCATACTCAAGGTCTTCAAGTGTCTCTAGGACGTCGTTTTACACTTTTATGAAACAAGCTTTGGAAGACATCTTGAGCATTGGATCAATCAGCAAAGCACATGTCATAAGGTAAGAAAATATTAAATCCCCTTGGTCAATTTAATCCTAGGCGAAACACGTACTCCTAAGGTTAGAATTTTAGAGTTGAAAGGAACTTCAAAGTTCAATATATTAACGGGGCATCGAGATCAAGATTGATACATATAATTGTGATAGTTGAAATTGAAAGGAAAGAATGTGAACAAATGAAGAAACAATAAATTCAAAACATGCAAGTCATTCCTAATGATGTTGTATAAATACAAGGACAAAACAAATATCAAATAAACAAACAACACGTGATTGAGAATCAAAGAATCAATCAAGAGACAAGAATTGGTCTAAGGGATAGGGGTAGACAAATTAATGAACTTGAGATTAGTTAAGTATCTTCATAAACCTTAAAGTCTTCTGAAGCTAGTGTCAATTACACCACCAATGCTTTGTCGGAACAACTAGATGGCCATCACTTGAACCTGAGTTCAAAAACTAGTGATTTAGAATTATAGAGTATGATACTCATATGAGTGCCAAGTGGCACTCATATGAGGAGCTTTGACTATGACCCATATTGGGTAAGTAGAAGAGATAGAGTAATTAAGGAACTCTCCACGCAGCTTGGCAGATATTCGAAAGGAGTTCTCCGTGTGTGCTCAGGTCTGAGCAGTCGATCTCAAAAGATGTGCAGAAGATGACAAAAACTGGGTAGCTCATCGGAGCTGACATTGGTATCCGAGTCGTAATGGTCATTAACGGAGTCACGAGCGGGTGATAGCGACGGGCGACAGCACGATAGGGCAGCTAAACCGATAGTGTGGCAGAGTCAACTACTCACACACGCAAGTGCCGCCAGCCCACAGGGGAGCTTTGCTCCTCCTTCCCCACTCTAGGATGAAAGAATAGCTCAAAAGCTCTTGCTTATATACGTGATTCTTGGACTGCTGCGCCCATATGTGGGATTAAACAAGCTCCTGTCGCTGCTCCACGTTGAATTTGTTTTCAAGAGGACTATGAGGAGGTACAGTAAGAAGTGTTTTTCAAAATCTTCCTTGAGTTTGGATAGGTCATATTCCTCATTTAGATTAAGATTTGGGGAAAAATATGACTCGAGCATGTAATATGGGCTTGGAGATAGGTTATGGGTTTTGGGTTGATTCAAAATAGCTTCAATCCCTCAGTTGGAGCTTCTCAAAGTCATTCATCCATGAAAATGAGTTCTTTCACTTCCTATCGGTGACATATCCGACTTCTCCGCACCATAGCTTCTTCATACGATATCGGATTTTAAGAATCTTGGTCACATTTCGAAGCTGCACTCCTAAGCTTCGCTCAGAAACCATTGGTGTTAGATTTGGATGAGATTTGCCCCACCAAAATCTCTCTGCAACACTTCAGTAGGAACTAGGCAGCCACTCCCGGGCCTAGTTTTTTGTCATTCGGACTCCAAATCCACTTTTTCCACTTGGGATAGTCTCAAATTCTTGAAGTACAGCTGCTGCGCAGCAATTCTTGGACTGGCAAGGATTGATAAATCTCAGAATTTGCTCAGTTTTACTCAGTTTTCCTGATTGGGGCTATTCCCACATGCTTTTGGTGTTGTTTTGGATGGTTTATGGTGTTTAGAACCTCCCCGGACCAACCGGACATTTCCAATTTTTGTTTGGGCCTGGCGAGGATTCAAAATCAGCAACCTAAAGCTTCAAGGACCACTTCGATATTGCTTCCGCAGCTTTAGTTTGTAACAGGGAAGTGCTCTTGTGATATATTTCTCTTCTTCTTGCATATTTGAGCTTTACTTCCATCATTTTCATATACTCTAGTTAGCAAACGGGGGAAAGGTAGTAAAAACATGGAATCTAAAGGCAAACAAGTAGTTGAAAACACTTCTCCATCTAAAGAGCAACTAGAGGATCCTGATTCTAGTATGGCAGAAGTAGAATTAGGGCAAGAAATAGAAGAGAAAGAGCCTTCACAAGAAGAATATAGTTATGAAGAACTTATAGATGAATTTGGCACTCGTGACCAATTCATAGACTTGAAAGAGCAAACCCTTAAATTAGAGAAAGATCTTGGTAGCATCACATCTCTTATACAGCAGCTTAAGTCTCAAATGATCTGACTTGAGACTAGTGTCACCTCTTTCCTAGCTAGGAAGGAAAGAGAGACCCCTCCTATTCCTTTGGAGCTCACTAGGAAAGATACTTCTCTTCCTAGTAAGCATAAAGGAGAGAGCTCTAGGGAAGCTCCCCTCCTGAAAGACTTGAAGCCACCTACCTTTACGGGGGATGATCAAGACAGGAACAAGGATGCAATCTACACTTTTTTGCAAAAGTGGCATGATTTGCATCAATTAAAGGGCACCCCACCTGAGTATCGTGTGCTAGAGGTGAGTCTCTCCCTCAGCCCTCGTGCTTATAAATGGTGGATGAGTCTTAAGGAGGCGAACTCTATCCCTACTGAGTGGACTCAATTTGAGACTCTTTTCTTAAAAGAGTTTCTTTTTGACAATGAGGAGGAGAGGAATTGGGATGAGTGGGATAGGATTTTACAGAGAGGTAGGCCTCTTTCGGTCTACCTATCCCACTATAGAGAGATCATTTTGAAACTTAAGGGCTTAGATGATTTCCAGAAGTCTAGAGGGTTTGTTAGGGGCTTGGATAAAGCCATAAAGAGGGAAGTCAGAAGGAATGCGCCTAAGACGTTTGAGGAGGGGATCAAATACGCACAGATCTATGAGGACCATAACCGTCCTCAGTATACTCCTATGGAGACGGATCAGACCCTCAAGCCTCTTAGTACGACTAAATTTAAAAAGAAGTTGCCTTTTGGGAAAAACAAAGTTTTTATTAAAAAACAAAGATCACAAGGGCCTAGGTTATCTATAGATCAGTTTGAGAAGGCCAAAAGGGAGAACTTGTGTTTTAGGTGCCTATCTCCTAGCCATTCACAGTGGAACTGTCCACTCAAGAAGGGGGAAGAAAAGAAGAAGGGACCAGAGTCTAGTACGGCCCTTGAAAAGGGCAAAAAGGTAGTCCACCTAGTGCAGACCCTTCCTATTCATGGCAGCTCTAGCTGCAAGGAAGTGGAGGTGATGCATGAGGATATAGAGCACACCTGTTGTTTGATCCAGTCATTGTGGTCACCGCAGTTTGGACCACATGACCTAGTTAAACTGCATGGCAGTGTATACGAGACCAGGGTGCGGGTCATGATAGATGACTCTACCACTCATAATTTTATTAACTATGCTTTGGTCAAGAAATTAAAGATTCCCCAGTAGCCTAGTGCACATAAATACATTGTATCTATGATGCAAGGGAAAGATAAAAGAATATGGGATACTATGGTATCCAATTTGGAAGTCAAGATGCAGGACTATATAGATTATATGGACTTCCAAATTATGAACATGGAGAGGACAGATCTAGTCTTAGGAAGAGAGTGGCTATGGGGGTTAGGAGATACACTTAAACGCAGCTATCAAAACAACACACTCGAATTTGAAAAGAATGGAAGTAAAGTTTGTATTCAGGGAGAGAGAGATGTACCTAGTGCACCTCTCATTTCATCACTACAGTTGTATAGTCTCTATTATTCTCAGCATGTACAGGACATGTTTTTATTGTATATTCATGATATGGAGCATTGCACAGACAGCTCATCTGATGTATATTTTCATGCTAGGAATGTAAATATGAACAGGACTTTCTACTATTCTTTTTTGCAAGAGTGTGTGGTTAAAGTTTTAAGGATCTTATGTTTGAGTACAGAGATGTTTTTCCCCCTGACTTACCTAGAGGGCTACCACCTGAGAGAGGGGACATTGACCATGCCATAGAGGTTGTTGCTAACACTAACCCTATTTGTAGACCACCTTATAGGCTTAGTGTTTCTCAGCATGAGGAGGTTGAGAAACAATTGTAGGATTATTTAGATAAGGGCTTCATCAAACCTAGTAACTCACCATGGGCATCGCCAATGCTCCTAGTTAAAAAGAAAGATGGCTCTATGAGACTATGTATAGATTATAGAGCACTTAATAAGGTAACTATCAAAAATAGGTTTCCAATGCCTAGGTTGGAAGATCTATTTGATCAGTTACATCAAGCTAGTTATTTTACCAAGCTTGACCTTAGATCAGGATATCATCAGATCAGAATTAGGGTAGAGGATGTCCCTAAGACTGCTTTTAGAACTAGATATGGGCACTATGAGTTTTTGGTGATGCCTTTTGGTCTCACCAATGCTCCTGCCACTTTCATGAAACTCATGAATAGTTTTTTACGGCCTTATCTAGTACATTTTGTAGTAGAATTCTTAGATGATATTTTTATCTATAGTGCATCAGAAGAGGAGCACTTGGAACACTTGAGGAAAGTATTTCAAGTGCTAAGAGAAAATTCACTCTTTGTTAAGGAGTCAAAGTGTGAATTTTTCAAGACAGAGGTTAGATACCTTGGGCATATAGTCTCCCAGGATGGAATCCAGATGGATCCTGAAAAAGTAAGGACCATTATGGAATGGCCACATCCAAGGAACCTGGAAGAGCTGCAGATCTTCCTAGGTTTATCAGGTTTCTATCAAATATTCATTAAGAACTATGCCAAGATTGTTGTCCCAATGACGGAACAGCTTAAAGGGAAAGGGAAAGCCTTTCATTGGGGAGACGAACAGAAGCAAAGTATGGAAAAGTTGAAAGTAGCAATTGCTACAACTCCACTTTTACATATAGCAGATCCCCAACAAACCATTTGTGGTTGAGACTGACACGAGTGATTTTGCTATAGGAGTGGTTTTAGTATAGGATGGTTGACCAGTAGCTTTTGAGAGCAAGAAACTAGAACCAGCTCAAAAGAATTACTCCATCTATGAGAAGGAGTTGTATGCAATAGTCCATGCTTTGAAGAAGTGGCGTCATTATTTATATGGTGCCAAAGTTACGATAGTGTTTGATCAAGAGAGCATTAAGTGGCTCTCTAATCAAACAGACCTTAAAGATCATAAGGCTCGATGGGCAGAGACCCTTCAGGAGTTTGATTATGAGCTTAGGTATAGGAAGGGAAAGTTTAATGCGGTGGCTGATTCACTTAGCCGCATGCCTATGCTCAATGGACTCAGTTTTACTCAGATCACTAGTGAGCTACTTGAGTCCATTAGAGGAAAATGTAGGCTTGATCCTACATATTCCGAGATTTGGGAAGCCATAGAGAATGGGGATCGTGATATATGGGTTTCCAGTGAGGATGGAGTATGGACGGGTACTCAAGAAGGATTCAAGTGGAAAACTTACAGTGTCCATGATGGATATCTATTATATAAAGGAAAGGTGTGTGTCCCTAGAGATTTTTTGAGATGAGACGGCATATTTTGTATGAGTGTCATGACACACCTAGTGCGGGACACCCAGGAGTTAACAAGACTTATGATCTTGTTAAGAGGCAGTTTTATTGGCCTGGACTTCATAAGGACGTCCTAGAGTATGTGCTTAAGTGCAATAAATGCCAGTTCAACAAAGCTGAGAGGTTGAGGATTGGAGGACTACTCCACCCATTGGACATTCCTAATGGGAAGTGGGAGAGTATCTCCATGGACTTTATTCCATGTGTGTGTGGGACAAGGGCCAGCCATAGCCAAGGTCCCAAGCTCGAGGGATATCCTAAGGTATTTCATAGTAATGGGGATGAGTGTTGCATGATGGCCACATGGCAGCACTAGACTATTCTGGATCATTTATATTTTTAGAATACAAGAGGATATGAAACAATGGGCAGAGAGTTGCACATATCATTTACAAGTCTTTCTTGCATGAGTTAATTCTCACAGCTATTAGGGTATGAAGGAAATGTCCACCATGAGTTTAGCAACAATTGAGCATCAAAAAGAGAGTCTCCATATGGAAATCCATAGCCTCCAAGTGGGATTGACCATGTGTGATCACAAGTACTCCATAAGATGTCCACTTAATGGATCAAGTGGATGCTCCGTAGGTATTCCACTAATGAGGTACACAAATGGAACAAGATCTCACAAGATGAGATCACCTCAATGCGAGATAGATAGGATGGATCTATGTGGTGTGTGGGAACCTCCAAAGATTTGACAGTATCCACCATGAGATGTGTATCACCAAGAAGCAAATTCTGCAAGAATGAAATGTAAAACATGAAGCATAAAATGATAATCACATGGTAGTACACCTCTACTTTGTAGTCCTCTAGGGAATGTACAAAGTCCTCATATGTGTTGGTAGGACCATGAAAGCCCCCTCTAAATTGAGAAGATGGCTCAGAGAAAGATCCAATTGAATGATGTATCCATGTAAATTCAAGAGTATCTTGTGGAGAATGAAAAGATGTTGGACTCTATGAATGGAACATTATATGCTCAGAATGCTACTATAAACAAGGTAGGTGGACTTTCAAAGAGATGAATGGAAAATGATGAGTCAATGATCATGGAGTAAATCCCAACTAAAGCTGAGGGTAAATGAAAACCTTTGGTGGTACGATGGGAGGTCTAACCATCTGAGGTGTATACTGAGACTATATCTCTACATCTTCATGCTCCAAAACTGTATCATGATCTAAAAATCCATGTACAAAGAGAGTGTGGTCCATGTAGTGTGATTGTGCAATACTGGAATGATCCCCCTTTGAAGAGGAAATGGCAGGATCCAGTTCCTTAGAAGAATCCAAAAGGAATGAACACTTAGAGTATTCATCAAAAGTGTAATCTCTAGTAATGATAATTGAGTCACTCTTAGGGTCATAGTTTGTATTCCTTCTGACGGTCACTATAACTGATGAAAATGTATTGCTTAGGCCTATCATCATCAGGGCTTTGCACATATACATCAGTACCAAAGACTTTGAAATAGCTGACACCAAGTTTCCTTTGAAAGTAATCCTTGAATGAGGTTTGGTTCTTCAAAACATTTGAGAGCCCTCTTTTAAGAATGTGTATTGTTATATGTACAGCTTCACCCTCAAACTTTTGTGGATGTTTCTTTTGATGATGCATAGTCTTGGCCATCCTGAGCACACTTTGAATCCTCTATAGAGCAATACCTTGCTGAGTATCCTTCTTTGCTTGGTACTTAATACCTTGTTGCTTCAAATACTTAGAAAAATCATAGTTGACAAAGCCATTGTCTTTATCTAATTTGATGGTCTTTAAAGAACTTGGAAAGCCTTCTTGAACTATCTACGTCCACTCATTGAACTTGGAAAGTGCATCCTCTTTATATTTTAATGAATAAACTCAAGTGTACCTAGTGAATTCATCTACTATCAAGAAGAAGTAAAGTGATCCACTTAGTGATGGTGTATGCATAGTTCCACAAAGATTGGCATGGACTAATGCTAAGGTTTTAAATGAGGAAATGGATGCTTCCATTGGCAAAGTGGTAAATTTTTGCTTAGCACATGCTTGGCAATTCAACTCCACTTGTGCGATCATAGGTAGACCCCTGACAAGATGACTTGAAGATATGTTTGCTAAGTAAGAGTTGTGTCCAAATCTAAAATGGTATAAGCTTAAGCTTGAATGTGGGGGCATGAAAATTAAAAGCTTGTAGAGAACTTTGTCTTCAAATCCTTGAGCTATGAATTCTTTGGATTCTCGATTGATGACTTGATCTTTTTCATTATCAAATAGCACCATCATGCTAGCCTTCACTGAGAGAAGGTTCTTGCACAGGCTTGGTACATAAAGAAAATCTTTAGGTGACTTATTCTCACCTTTAGAGTTTGTGACATGAACTTTGCCTCTTTCGTGGATCTCGATACACTTTTTATCTCCAAGAAAAACTTGGCCTTTGTGCTCTTGAAACTCATGAAATTCTTGTTTGTCATTACACATGTGTGATGAAGCCCCACTATCAAAAATCCATTCTTTGCTAGGAATGGATGCGACAAGTGCCTTTTGTTTAGTTGTAAGAAAAAGGACTTCACTTTTGTAGTGAGTTTGATGTGCTATTTTGGACTAGACTTGGACTTGGACTTGTCTTTGTTTCTCTTCTTGAAGCAGTAATTTTCTATGTGTCTAGGCTTGCCACAAAAGTTACAAGTAAACTTCTTCTTGCCATTGTCCTTAGACTCTTGAGTGCCTTTTTTAACTTTCGTCTTGTTGAAAGTAGCTACTCGTAGTGGTGATACTCATATGAGCTTTTGTAGGCATTGTAGGGCTTCCCATAGTAGCACTCAGAGTACTAGCTTTCACAACCCTAATTGAATGAGTATGTAAAAGAAGTTTGAGTAACTAGCATTATTGATCACTCAGTGTTATATTCAATGGTGCAGGGTGGTTTTGTTGTTCACTTGTTCTTTGAGCTTGAGGGGGTTCTTGATATTGGGGATGCTAAGAAACATGGCCAAAAAAAATAACATGACTAAAAAACTATGACAGATCAAAATAGAGAAAAAAATCATAATGAAAATATAGAAGAACAATAAACAAAATGAAAATACTTACATATGAATGAAATGGATAAGCTTGATTGAAGATCATGAAGTTGGAACTATTGTTGAGAGTAAAGCCTCTTGGCAGTGAAGTGAGGCTCTCATTATATGGAGTTTGGGTGAATCTCCTTACATGTGGCATAAAGAGAGTTTACATGATAATGAATGAGATTTTACCAAAACCTCCCCTCCATGTGATGAACTTTTTGTTTGTAATGTGGAGAACTAGTGACATATGGCATCACTTAGTTCATTGGGTTTTTAGATTTAAGGACACTTGGGATCTTGAGACATAACTTGGACATATGGCATCCAAGTTTTGGGACATATGACATCCCTTAGTTTTCTTGGACATATGACATCCATGTGGGTTTTCATTCCATGTACACATGGCATCCATCATGTTGGGACATATGGCATCCATGGAGTCTAGATACATGTGGCATCCCTAGACATGTATAAGGGTTGACATCATAGGGATAGGTAGTGTATTTGATCCTTTTGAATTTTCTTCTTTACCAAATCCTTTTGCTTCTTTTATTCTGTTTGTAGGATATACACTCCTTTAGATCCATATACAAAATCCTCTTTATTCTTTTTGTTGGTGGAGCATCATGCTTTGTTTCTTTCGTGCAGCACCTTGCACCTTGGTTGCAAGTTTTATGTTACTTTCATTGATGACCATACACGAAAAGTATGGGTATATTTCATGAAAGAGAAGAGTGAGGTGTTCACTCACTTCCAAAATTTTAAGGCCATGGTGGAAAAGCAGACAGGAAATTATATTAGACATTAAGGTTTGATGGAGGAGGTGAATACATGTCAAATGAGTTTAGCAACTTTCTTAAAAATCATGGAATTCGACATCAATTTTCATGTAGGTACACACCATAGCATAACGGCATTGTTGAATGCAAAAATAGACATATTGCAAAAATAGCAAGAGATTTGATGGATGAGAAGAATATGCCTCATTGTTATTGGGCAAAAGCTATGGATACTGCCATATACATCATGAACAGAACTCCGACTGTTGTTTACATCAAGTTACACCTCAAGAGCAGTTTATAAGTAAAAAGCTAAACTTATCACATATGAAAGTATTTGGTTGTAGTGCATATGTACATGTTCCAGATGAGTTGAGGACAAAGATTGATCGAAAAGTAGAAAAATGTATCTTCATTGGGTACTCGCTTGAGAAAAATGGGTATAAATGTTGTAACCCACTCACATGACAGGTGAAGGTAAGCAGAGATGTGGTATTTGATGAAATGTCAAGCTTCTATGCAGATGCCAAAGAAGGACTAAATCTTGAACAAAATGACAAAGAAAATGTTGAACAATCAAGTGCAAAATCTAAAGTTTTTGAGTGGACCGGATGCATCACAAAGCAAGAGTTCCAACTCAAATCCATGGATTGGAATATTGCATGGAAATTTCAATCCAACAAATTCATCAAATACATCCAAGAAAGGGAAAGAAGAGCTTTCTGCTCGTAGTAAAACATGTGCAGTTTTTGAAGATGTTGATGAAGATTCAAGCGGTTCTGAAAAGATTCTTGATAAGGAACTTGGATTGACCTCTATGAAGACTCTAGGAGTTACAAAGGCACATGTAGATGATACAAGGAGAAGTGACTCAAGACCAAGAAGATATGGGAGGATGCAGAATTCAGTACAACGATTGATGTATGACAGTTATATGGCTCATCATTGTGCCTACATGAACAAGGTAATACAAGATGTTGAACCTTCTTTTTTTGAAGATGCAATTGGAAATGCAGATTGGGAAAAAGCTATGGATGAGGAGATGGCTATACTTTGTGGAAACGATATATGGAAGCTGGTTCCATTGCTGCAAGGAAAGAAACCCATAGGCAACAAGTGGGTTTACAAGATAAAGCATAATGTTGATGGTAGCATAAGTAGGTATAAAGCACAATTGGTAGCAAAAGGGTATGCACAGACATATGGCATTGATTATGAGGAAACATTTAGCCCTGTAGCTAAAATGTCTACTGTCAGAACACTTCTTGCATTCACTACAGCAAAAGGATGGACTTTGCATTAGACGAATGTGAAGAATTCTTTTCTACATGGTGAGTTACAAGAAGAAGTATACATGGAATAACCACTAGGATATGAAGATCCAAAGCACCATAATATGTTTGCAGGTTGCAAAAGTCTTTGTATGGGCTTAAGCAAGCTCCTCGTGCATGGCATGCAAGGATTGCTGATTACTTGACCACCGTTGGGTTTTCTATGTGTGATGCAAATCATTCACTATATGCAAGGAAAGGTGATGATGGCATCATAATTTTGGCTATTTGTGTTGATGACTTGATTGTAGGTGGTGATAATGAAGAAAGAATCAAAGAGGTAAAGCAAGTTCTTATGCAGGAATTTGACATGAAAGATCTTGGTGTGTTGTGCTATTTCTTGGGCATTGAGTTTATACTAATAGAGATAGGGATATGGATGTCACAAAGGCAATATGCCTTGAATATGTTGCAAAAGTATGGTATGGCTGATTGTAAGCCAATTTCTATGGCATTAGATCAAAATTTGAAGTTGGATACTACCTCAAGTGAAGCATTGGAAAATGATACTATGTACAGGAAATTGTGGGAAGTTTGATATATCTCACAATTACAAGGCATGATCTAAGCTACATTATTGGACTTGAAAGTCAATTTATGCAGGTTCCCAAAAAGCCACATTTGGATGCTTTGAGGCACACTCTATGTTATGTGAGTGCTACTTTGGATTATGCATTTTTTTATGAAGTTGGTGTAGATTTGTAGGTTCATGGATACATCGATGAAGATTGGGCTCGTAGCATTCCAGATAGAAGATATACTAGTGGTTTTCTATTCTCACTTGGGAGTGCAGATATTACATGGAGCAATAAGAAGCAACCATTGTTGCTTTGTCGAGTATAGAGGTTGAGTATAGAGGTGCTACAATGGCAGCATGTGAGGCAACATGGCTAGAGATGCTACTTGCAGATTTAGGTGTGGGAGTTCAAAAGTCTATCACCATCTATTGTGATAATCTTATCAGCATACAGTTAGCACGGAATCCTATTTTTCATGCCAGAACAAAGCATATCAAGGTACATTATCACTTCATCAAAGAGAGGTATTAGCAAGTGATATTGATCTTGTCTATGTGAGAACAGATGAGCAGGTTGCTGATATTTTCACTAAAGCACTTGGAGCAGAGAAACTGAAGAAGTTTCAAAAAATGCTTGGATTAGAGGAGGATATGACATTGAGGTTGAGGGGGAGTGTTGAGATATCAAGCTCAACATTTGATGATCCAAGATGACACGTGTTAGTTTTTCATTTCTCTGACATATAGTGGTCACGTCGATATATGTCAGGGATACTTCATTGACCTTTACTAGATTTATGTACCGAGAGTGATGGAGCATTTTTTTTATTGCCAGCTCACTCATTCGCGGACATTAGGTTTTCCCTTATGTATTGTTCTTTATATATTGCACTTTTTGTATTGTTGTTTTTAGGTCATTCTTGTACCTTCCTTTTATGTAATAGAAGAATAAGAAGATCATTCTTCCTTGCCACAATCTAAGTGTGTGCTTCTCTTTGATTGTGAGAGTGTGTGCAAGCTCTCTTCCTTATCTCCTTCCTCGTGACACAGCCCCCCCAACTATGCTCTACCTAAGCCATTGGAAATAGTGATTTTAGTAGTCTCTTTGTGACACAAACAAAGAGACACAAAATAAAGATGATCAGTTTCCATATTTGTCAAAAATGGATATGAGAGAGCTCACGTATGAATTGATGTTTTTCTACAGGCTAGAATGCCATGATTTTGGTGTGGATGGTCCTCTCTTTGATTTAGAGAGGCAAAAATTATTCTCTCTCTATCTATCTATCTATCTCTCTCTCTCTCACTCTCTCTCTCTCTCACTCTCTCTCTCTCGATCTCTCTCTAAAAGTCCCATGGTAGAACTTCTTATCAGTTGCACCTTTAGAGCTTCATGTAGTGGAGTTAAATCTTGATTTCTCTGATGATGGCACAACTCTTTTGTAGAACCACGTTAGCAAAAATTTTCATGTCTCCTTCTCTATACAAAATATATCCCTCCTCTCCATGGATAGCATCATCACACACAAAAATCATGGAATTTCCTCATTGTTGCAGTCACCTATGCCTCCTTCTTTGCAAATCCATTATTTCCCTCACTAGCCCACATGCTCTCCTTATAGTTTATGCTTATAACAATGGGCACACAAAGGTTTATGCAATGAAAACATGAAAAAGTGGTGAGGTTATAATCACATCGTGCATGGTTTCATCTTCAAAATGAAACTTCTTACATGCTGCATGTGCAAGATGACCATGTTCTCTATTGTATACATAGAGAAGAAATTTTGATCTTAATATGTGCCACCTTAATATGAATATTTACATACACCTCATGCTACATTGCTACCTCCATTGGTATGGATGACCATGCTTATGGACAATTTATTCTCTGTAAAGATAATTTATATTATGCAATGGTAATGATGGAACATTATACAAATGAAAAAGATGAGACAAACTAGGAGGATAGAGTCATGGTGTGCACAAAACATTAAAGAAATAAAATAAGAGAATAAATATGATAGTAATCATGCTTGATGCAAAATTATTATAATGCTCAAAAGCACTCTTATTACAAATGTAGGAGGGAGGGAGGGAGAGGAATTGTATAAGTGCTAATGAGGAAGAAAGATGATAACAAGAGAAAAGAAACTAACACATAATACCTATGCCTTGATACCATGTTGATAAACAGGGTGAAAAACAAATAACATGAATAAAAAGCTATGGTGGATCAAAATACACAAAGAAATCCATAATGAAAATATAGAGGAATAATGAACAAAATGAAAAAACATACATAAGGTTGAAACAATGTGCTTACATGAAGTTCATGGAGCTAGATCTCTTGGTGAGAGAGATGTTTTAGCATGGGCTTGGATCAATTAATAGCTCGTGAAGGGAGGCTCTCATTATATGGAGTTTGGGTGAATCTCCTTACATCTCGGATAAATGGATCTACATAAGAATGAATGAGAGTTTATCAAGGGATACCTTGGAACCACCCTTTCTTGATATCTTGGAGGACAAGCAAATGGTCTACATGGATATTGTGATGGCTTCCTCACTTGTTGTCTATTATATGGATAGTTATCTATCATGTGATTTGTGAACTTCTGCTCCATATAGTGATACAAGGTAGCACTCATCATCTCTTGTCCTGAGGATATGTTAGAGGCTCCGCCCTGAGTACAAGCATGGATTGGTTGGTCCCCTTCACACTATGGACATATTCTCAAAATAGACATCCTTGTAGGTTGAGGTGGACATGGTCAAGAAGTGTTTTGAGTTTACACTCCAATCCTTTTAGACACTAATTCTACTAGATCTTTCACAAATAACATATGGGAAGAGGCTACACAAGAGGAATATTCTAAATTAGGTGAATTTCATGAAACCTTCATATTCTTAGCCAAGTTTTCCTCTAGGCTTATGTACTCTTTTAGACATGTTCATATTGTAGACTTGCACGTACAAGATGTACGATTATCAAAAAGGACTATCCACACATGACACAAAAATGTTGTAACCTATAGAGTGACCAATTGATGGTATGAAGACTGCATTGTATGAGATGGAAGTACACACATCCACAACACAAGAAGGAGCAAGTGTGTAGTTACCAGCAGAAACATGCATGCACACATGTTCATGAGTAGACAAGCGGTAACTACTCCAAGAATCTCTCTATTACTCAAGAAATGAGCATAGAGCTCGTAAGAGTTTTGGATCAATAATCTAACCCTAAAAAATGAGAGCTCTTTCACTTCTATAGATTTTAGAACATCTTCTTCACATTTACTACCGCACCTAAGTCAAAATTTAGAGTCAAAAATAAAGTTAGAAAAATGCAAAAGTCTGTGTGTAGATATACTCATTCTTTGAGGCTCAAGTATGAAGCTTTTACAAGGTGGACCATGGACTTGGGTAATCAACCTTGTTTAGCCACTTTATAGTTGTGTCTTCCTATGTTATTTAGTCTCAGTTGTGCTTGGCTAACGAGTTTGTGTTGGTCTTTACAAGGATTGAGAGGTGTCTATTTGGTGTAGGGTTCGCTTCATAGGAAGACTCAAGAATACTTGGAGTTTATTTAGGTATCAAGCCATTGACTAAAGAAGAAGTGAAAAGAGGTAGGAGTACATTTTTTTTCCTTCCATTTGAGGATCATTATGCCCTTGACAAAGTTTAGATGTATGGAATGGACTAATAGCCAATATTAACATGATGTTTTCTATGAGATTGTCATCCTTACAGACTAAAATTTTATTACCCTAGTCTTTCTCAGATGCATGGGGTGTAACTTCTCCAATACCCTATCAAATAGGATTTTTTGGTTGAATTTTGACCTTCAGTATCTATATGAGAGAGAACCTTAACACTTTCGCCATGACACCGATGTCAAAAAGGAATTTCACCATATTTTTAGGGGATTGTCCTAATTGAGCAACTATGTGTAGCCTTCTATCCTTGATTATTTTTGTGTTAGAATGCACATGGCACATAGCCATGGCAATGTCTTATGGTTGAATGAATGACTCCATGGATATTTCTTTGTGTACATGAGAGAGCATATTTTGATCTACTTGCTTCAACATTGACCTTTTCTTATGTATACACTCTAAGGCTTCTTGTTGAGCATGTGCTATGATGCATTGTTCTTCTTGTTTCCTATTTGTAGCCACTTGGAATCATCTTAAGATGTATGTAGTGAGGGGATCTTGGTAGAGTTTGACTCTACAACCATTGATATGATTGGAAAAAACATCACCTTCTAGTGCAGCTAATTGGATGGCTCTACTAGGTGACATACTCTTTATCGTGTATAGGCGATGTCCTTGTTTTTGTAGCTTCTTAGCATGTTGTTTCACTATGTAGAAAAATACAAGGTCATCTTCTTGTAATTTCTTATCATTTATATGGACATGAAAATAAGATTTCTATCTCTTTTTATGAGCATAGATGCCCACTATAGCCCTTAGGCATGTCTCTTGAAGTGCATCAAGATTATCTACCAAGGAAGATAACTCATAACCGTTCAACTCATAATCCCTAGCTAGTATAGAGTCAAAACAAAAAAAGTCAATTGACAAGATTGTGTGCTATCTCTATAAAACGTAAATGGACAAGATCCTAATTCATTTTTTTATGCAACTTGATCAGCCCAAATTGCATAGTGCAGTTGCTTATCCCAATCTAAACATCCCATATTGACAAGTTTCATCAACACTATGCATAGCACCTTGTTGAAACTCTCAGCTTGACTGATCGCTTGAAGATGATATAGAGCTGATTTTTTTTGGACAACCAAAAATTCTTTCAATAAGGCCTCTATGACTTCATTGACAAAATGAGTACCTCAATCACTAAATATCTCAAGGGGGAGGCCAAATCTTGAAAACATTTGATCACATAAGAACTTTACAATTATTTGGCCATCCAATTTTGTTGTGGCACATGCCTCTATTCACTTGGTAAGATAGTTTATTGCTAGTGTCATGTATTGAACATGATATCCTTTTGGAGGTTGGCTAATAGAAAAAATAGATTCTATTCCCCAGTTTATAAATGCATGTGTTGCCATCATTTGCATGAGAAGCATCTAATCTTTATTAAATGGGTACTTTTCTCTTTAACATGTACTACACAACTCAAGAATGTTTGAGAATCCATGCATAAGATAGGCCACCATAGACCAAGCAAGTAGAATCATTTCCATTGTCTAGTCTTCAAAGTATCCACTTGCAATACCTGAGTGTGCAAAATCTAATAGTGACAAATAGTTTTCTTCCTGAACACAAAGGCATAGGAAGTTATCCTTGCCTTGCTTGTATAGCATATTTCCAATTAGATCATAGTCTCAATTCTCTTGTAAAGCTCTTTGTTTCGGTATCACCATATCCATAAGATAAGTGCCATATTTTAAAAGTGTACTGTTATTTCTCCACGAAACGCATGCAAACACATAGTACATGGTAGCATGTTGAGCTATGGGAATGACTTGGAAGGTGGAACAAGCATTGATATAGTCATGAATTGTGTGTTCTCTATAGCTCATATATGTCATTTATGACTTGGAAGGTGGAACAAGCATTGATATAGTCATGAATTGTGTGTTCTCTATAGCTCATATATGTCATTTATGACTTGGAAGGTGGAACAAGCATTGATATAGTCATGAATTGTGTGTTCTCTATAGCTCATATATGTCATTTCTTTGCATGTTCTACAAAGTTTGTGATTTTGGCAGATGAGCCTTCACTACTAGCATCAAATACTCATCTTTTCGCATGCAACATGGAAGGATTTTGTTGGCATCTTGGTGATATAAGAAACTAGCCATGATATGAAAGTTCTTAACATTCATTACATCCTCTTTAGTGAATTGTACATAAGGGTGGAATAGCCCTGACGATAACGCATGGATTGCTGAATCAACCCATTTGAGTGCCATTTTGACATTAAACAAGTGTATTGTGCATCTTCATAAATTTCTTCGTTAGGGTCAATACTTTTGGTTCTTGAGAAATGGTCAACTCTAATATGTGTATTTACCCTTTTTTATTACCACTTCAAAATTGTATTCCATAAGTAGAAGGAACCACTTTAATTACTTTGTGTGTAGCACAAGGCTTATTTGATGAGGTATAGTAACACATGATGGTCTACAAAGATCTTGAATTTATGTGCCAGCAAATAGTGTCTAAAATACTTTACTACGTAAAACATGCCTAGTGCTTCTCTTTTCTATAGTGATGTCTCTCAGCAACCATGAATTGTCAACTTGTGTATGTGTTTGAATTGGAGGCCAAGTGATTGATTGAAATACCTAAATCCAAGTAACTTATCGTGTTGGGGTCATAGAAACCAAGATAAAAAGCTATAAAAGGGAGAGAAAAGAGAGGAAAAAGTGAGAAGTTCAAATTGATTATGTTGCAAAACTTCTAGAAGTGATATCTCTATGTGCGTCAGAGATAATCCTCCTTATGCACGTATCCAAATGTGTGAAGCTGAATGTCTACATGTAAATATGTTCAAACCTACGAATCAAACAACATACAAAGAGAAAATAGGCTTCAAAACTCTGGTGGAATTGATGTTACCTCACACCGAAGCTCCCCACACATGCATGGAGCCACCAACACATGGAAAATGTCCTTAAAGGCCTACATACTCCCTTGGGATACCCATTCCTCATCATATCCATCTCAAGAATCAAGAAGAGGGAAGAAAAGTGCATGAAAAGAGAGATTCGCAAGATTTCCAAGAGCTCTCACTTCACAAATTAAAAAAATTCTATAAATTTGATCCCTAATTTAGCTTTATACTAAAATTAATGGCCTTGTCCACACCAAAAATTGGTCAGTCTAGTTAAAAATAGTCTCACACTAATTATAGAGCTATTTTAAGCCTTCTACATATCCTTCCCTCTTCTTGTTTCCTCTAGCTTACTTTGGTTTGATTTCAAATCTTTAATATGTAACACTCCCCCCTTTGTAAATGTTGTTATCCCTAACAATGCCTCTAAGGATTCTTGCCTTGTCGCACCTCATGTAGTCTGTCGATTTATTGTTGTAATTCTTGAATGTGTGTCTTTAATCCTTCAATGTTTGTTATTTGGGCCTCATGTGCCTCTTGAATTCATATATTTTCTCTTTGTACATCCTCGTATGGCAATTATCTAGGGGGTTGTACTGTCTATGGTAATGGTGCTCCTGACATTCATAACCGTAGTAGGGTGTTCTGGTAAGTTATTAATCTATCACAACCATCGTGTGAATGTTACATTTAAAATTATCCATGAATTGGTTAGAAATTGAATTTTGTATTCCATACTTCTCCAACTCTTGTTGCAATCGAGTGATGGTTGCATCCTTCTTTGTGTTGGTTTGTCTTATCATCTGCATGTCTCGCATCATGAGTCATTGTTAGGACTTTAAAATTCTTGCCTTGAATCATAAAACTCACTCTTCTTTAGGTCAGCTTTGGTTTGGTTTGTATCCACTAGCCATGCATTGTTCATATGTGCCAACACTTGGGTGACTTCTCTTATATTAGGATTCACTATTGAGAACAAGCTTAGATCAAGGAAGTGGGTATATCCTGTGTTTGTTTAAGTGGTAGCTACTTCTTTTACTCTCTATCCTTGTGAGTGCATGATTATGGTAGTGGCAATTATGATGTGGTTGTAGGTGATATCTCCATGGTGATGGGCAATGCATGTCATAATGCATTCACTATTGCTTCTTCATCCATTGAAATGAAAGGTAAATGGGTGAAATGAATGCCAACAAGTCCACTTATTATGGAGATGTTGTGTATATACATCAAGTTCCTTTAGGTCCACAAAATGTGGATTTGGGATCATAATGGGAATTTTCAATTGTTCATGTACTATTATACTTGCCACTCTTCTTGCAATAGGTTGTGACTATGTTTCTTCAACCACCTAAATTGTGGTTAGTCCTTGAATAGCCAATCAACTCATAGACTACTTTTATAGAGGTGTTGGGCGTGGATTATGTTCCTTTGAGGCCTCTGGATGGGACACAATAACCGCTTTGCAAATGTAGATTGTGCCCTCCTCATTGGTTCTACTTATTTTTCTTTTTCTTTCCTGGTGGTTGACTTAATGAAAGTGGCTAGAATTGCTTGCTTTCATGCCTTTAACATTGCTTCTTGTTGGGACCTATGCATTGTTTGCATTGCTTCTTCAACGACGTATGCAATGCCCATGATCCTATTGAATTTGATGGCATCCATGAAACCATTCCATAAACGTTTGTGGGGAATGATATACCTATCCCGACTAGGAAAACAGAAGTGCCACAACAATTAGAGTGCCACATTCAATTATCTACTATTGAGATCTATGAATGTCTTCTTCTTCTTTGACTTTTCTTGATGAGGTACATTGATGTCTTCCATGTTCTTCATTCCACATTCTAGGGGTAATGCATTTCAGATTAATTCCTTGGTAAGGTAAAATATGACTTTCTCCCCTTTAAAGTTGGTAATTATGAAGCCTAGATGCTTTCGACATTCCCATAGAGTTTTAAAGAGAAAATCATTTCTACCACATGGTTGAAATACGGGTGAATGAGGTGTAACCTTAGATAGTTTCCATCGAGTTACATGTATCTATCAGGCTATAGGTGGCAGGTTACTTGGGAATTTTGGTGGTATCTATGTAAGTCCATTTCTCTAACCACCTCTTCTCTTTGAGACGTCCCTACCTGTTGTGTGGACTAGTTTGGTTAAAGGGGTTGTACTCCTCATCATGTTCCACCACTTAAATGTTGATATATCAAGCTCAACATGTGATGATCTAGGATGACACGTATCACTTTTTCATTTCTCTGACATGTATAGTGGTCAAGCCAATATATGTCAGGGATACTTCATTGATCTTTACTAGATTTATCTCCTGAGAGTGAAGGTAATCAGGAATCAGTCAACAAGGGAGCCTTAGACAAGGGAGCCAAGGAGAAGAAGAACAAGGTGGACTGAACAGAAAAACTAATCAATGCAGATCAAGCAATGAATAGACCTAGCCATATTTTTTCAAACCAATCATTTAATCAACAATGATGTCTACCTCTAAGCCTCATTGTAAATACTCATTTTTTATGATTTTAACTCCATTTTTTTCAAGTCAAGGAGTCCTCAATCTTGGGGATGTTAGGAGAGCCCATATATTAATTTTCATAATTTCTAGAGTTCAGTTGAGCCTCCAAACTAGCTTAGCAACCCAATTTTTAACTAGGTTGAACACTAGGTCTGAAGTAATGGAAAGCTAGTCAAAAACTATAAAAGGATCTAGAGAGCTCATTTTTGAGGTTGGATTTGGGATGAAACATTGTATTAGGAGATCTTAATTGAAGATTCCATTGTTCTAATCTTTGTTCTTTCCTTGTGTGTGTGTGTGTGTGTGTGTACATGTTGGCGAGCTTCTCAATCATGCACTTGTGCATTCCACTTGCTCATGGTCATCATACCATCATTACGTCTCCATGAATTGACATTGCAAGGAAGATCTCCTCACGTTGGTATTCCCATTGTGCTAGAGTGACATTGTGGATCTAGATTTAGACTAGTATTATTTGGGACATATCCCTTGCCGAGTTACCTTCTCTAGCTTATTAGTGACCATGTAATAGGCCCAACTTTTCTACCAACAAATCTCCTTCTATTCTTTCTACAATTATGTTTGGGAGGGTTAGATCCCTAAGCTTGCTAAATCCAATAATAGATTGATCACAATCATATTAATAAACGAAAACTCATAATGCATTGGTGTGTGTGAAGGAGAGTGGGATTTGGTATTCACCTTCAGGCTTTGACATCTGATCCACTTCCATGTTGGGATCTAGGTTTTGAATGTCTCTAGATCTTGATGAGATCATGGTCTCTATTTAAGTATCTCATTCACTCAATGTCTCACAAGTGTTCCAAATTTAGCCTATGGAACTTTCTATAGTAGGGATACTATTATATCATGATTTATTATTTCTACTTAACTTTCTAGAATGTAGAATCATACACACACTAGCTTAAACAAGAAAATCACACAAACTATGCAATATAGTCATCCTTTTCCTCTACATAAATCGACTACAAATCGACTCAAAATGATAGATCCATAATTGATGATTGTAGATAGTCATTTTAATACTTACTTGGCTCTTTGAAAAGTCTGTTTGAATCTCAAATCAATCAATTAATCTATACACCTATAGAAGAATATTACATAAGTTTATATACACCTTTTGTTGGGGGGAATTCTTTAGTTAAAGGGGCTTGAGTGTTTGTAGGAGAAGAAAAAGTAGAGAAGAAGGAGCAATCACATTGCACCAAAAGTTTTCTGTACCTTGATTAGAATATAAGATTACAATGCAAGAACAAGACAAAAGGACTCATTGTGTGTAGCACTTTAGTGTGAAGAGGTGATGGGATAAGTGCAAAGATGAGAGAATGTTCGTAAAAACCTCCTCAACACTAGCCATAGTAGTTTCAAGGATACTTAGTACACTCCCTTAGCTTCCCAAATATGCATTAAGAACACCTAACTCCTTTGTAAAATTATTCACAAAGACTTGTGATGAAACGGATAAGTTGGGATATCACAAAGCTTGAAAAAACCTTCTATTTTTTTATCAAAAGCTCTCATGAAAATGTTTAGAGCTCATAGCCTGGTGCAAATCAACCAACGAGCTTTTGTGCACTTTCAACTAATGTATTAAGCTAACCAAAGTAAGTAATTTCATGAATTTATCCTCACTATGCACTGAGCTATAAGTTTAAGAAGTATAGGGAATCACCATGACTTTTTCACGAAGAAGAGAATATGCAGACATAGTCACACTCAAGCATTCATATCATGAGATCTACACATCCAACATTGATGAAACTTTGTATGTAAGATTGTAACAGCCCTAACTAAGTATTCCAAGTGATAGATTAGACATTGAATATCCACGCACTGGAAAATGAACCATGGAAGATGATTGTGTAACTCAAAATACTACAACAATAAAGAGAGAATGAGTAATCAATAAAAATGAATCATAATGCATATTGATATTGCACAAATGATACAAAGGAGATGTGGATGACTTATTTAGCTTTAAGATAGTACAATTTATGCTCATAAACTCAACTTAAAACTCATTGTAATGTTCTACATACCCCACGAATAAAAGGTAGTCCTTTTATACATATTTTTACTTGAAAGTGGTTGGATCTTCCACCTAAAGGTGGTCCTAATTCTTAGGATCAATTTGAATTTATAAACATAAGCTCAAGGTTATTTATATTTATGCATTATAAATATGAGAGAACTCTGAGATCATAGGTCAAGCTCCCTGGACCAACAACCACCCCTCAAGCCTAAGGTACTTGAGTCTTCAATTCCTCAATACTTCTTGTAGTCTAATCATTACTTTGCACCTGTTCAACTTAACTCCATCCAATACATTGGTCATCATGTCTGCACATTGTTGGTGAGTAGATACATGTGATAAATAATTTTCCTTGCTTGTGATATGTTGAGAATATGGGAGTGCATCTCCATTTTGTATCTAGGAGGCACTCCATTTCCATTTCATATCCATTATAAATTGTATCTCTTTGTATTTGGGTACCTTGTTATTTGCTTGTACCATTGTATTCATTCTCCTTCAAGATGTGTTACATTGTTAGTCCTCCATATTGAGCAGCACGATCTCTAAAGATAGAGCCTCATCAAAAACACCAGCAAACAACATGCTTTCATGTAGAAAATGAAAACCGACTAGCTAATCCACTAGTCATTTGTTATGCTTGACTTGACACCATTCATCTAACCTAGAGAAAGAAATTGGCTACCAATTTTTTTTTTATTATATCATGGATGATGTTTTTGCAAGGATACATTGAACTTGAGTCTATCTCTTTATGCCATCTTTAGTGATGTGTGGTGTTCCTTATGAGCAGGCCCCATTTTGTGGGTTTCAAAGTTATGAGATTCATTCATATAAACTTTATTTAGCACTTTGTTGAGCTATAATCCTCAACCTTTGCCTTTTTTACCTATCCCTAAGGGTTTATTTTTGTATATTTTCAAGGGAATTATAATCTTCAAATTGACCACACCTCATAGCACTCTTTGACCAAAACATCACTAAGGAATCATCTTTGTATTGACCCAAGGGTACTTAATGATACAAGTTGGCACCATTGTAAAGCATCAATCCTTGTAACACTAAAGGACCATTTACCCTCATTGTAACACTCACTTTGGCATCCCTCAAAGGTCCACTTTGTATTTCTAAAGGGTTTAAACCCCAATTTTAGCACTTTATAAGGACTTTACTTGTATCATCCAAGGGTTTTAACCTTCTCCCTTGAGCACACCATTTGGCACTAAGTGCCCTCAATTTTTTCACTCAAGCCATAAAAGAGGAACTTTGTGTGTGTGCTTTGGGAGGCTATTCTAACCCCCCAAAGAGTGTGTCTCCCATTGTAATATTGGGCTACTCTAAGCCCCCTCCAAGATTTCAATAGGTGTAGGGCTACTCTATCCCTCCCCCAAAGGGTTTCCAATTTTTCAAGGGCTACTCTAAGCCACCCCCCACCCAAAGTTTTACAATGTCAAAGAAAAAAGCAAGTTTATCATCCATGAAACGCTATTTACTTTCCTTTATGTCCATGTTTATGCCTAAGGAAGAACAATTAAATGGCCAAAACTATAATCTATGGAAAGACATCATATGTATATACTTGTACATGAATCTTCTCCATGAAGTTATAGATGGGTTGTACCGTAAGCAGATAAGGTCAAAGATTTAGAGTCTTGGAATATTTGGAATGTCAAGGACAAAAGAGCATTAGGTTAAATTCTTCTAACATGTGATGAATTGATAAAGTGTCATATCATTGCCTCTAAAACTTCCAAAGAAGCTTAGGACACATTAGCAAGTTTATATGAAGATAAAACTCCTTTGACGATTTATGCTTTATAGGCTGAGTTTCACAATTCATTTATTCATTCTCAAGCCACCATCACAAAAGTGATAACATAGTTTGAAGATTCTCTAAGAAAGTTAGTGCTTTGTGGATAAAATATCTTAAGTGAATACATGGCCATTAGATTACTTAACAAGCTTCCTTGATCCTCTAAAACTTTTATGACCACTCTTTACAACAGAGCTCAAGAACTCACTTGGAAAGAAGTAAGAAGACTTTTGCTTCTCCATAACTCTATGCAAAAGACTCAAGCTTCACAAGAAAAAACTATGAAGGCCAAAGCTACTTTCCACAAGACTAAAGTCACTCAAGAGTCTAAGGAAAAGGGAGAGAAAAGTTTAGTTGCAACTTTTGTGGCAAGCCTAGGCACATAGAAAAGTATTGCTTCAAGAACAAAAACAAGGAAAAGTCCAAGTCTACTCCAAAGATAGAACATCAAACTCACTACACAAGTGAAGAACTTTTTCTTGCAATTGAGCACAAGGCACTTGTCGCATCCACTCCTAGCAAATAATGGATTTTTGACAGTGGGACTTCATCACATATGTGCAATGACACAGAAGACTTTCAAGAGTTTCAAGAGCACAAACGCCAAGTTTATCTTGGAGATAACAAATGTGTTGAGATCCAAAGAAGAGGCAAAGTTCACATCAGAAACTTAGAAGGTGAGACCAAGTCACTTAAAGAAGTTTCTTATGTACCAAGCCTTTGTAAGAACCTTCTCTTAGTGAAGACCATTACTAAGTTCAACATAACAGTGCAATTTGATAATGACAAATTACTAAGTTCAACATAACAGTGCAAGTCATCGATCGAGCATCCAACGAAGTCATAGCTCAAGGATTCGAAGACAGAGGTCTCTACAAGCTTTCAAGTTTCATAGCCAAGGATTCCAAGCTTTATCTTGTGGCATGTTAGATTTGGACACACCTCTTACTTAGAAAAGATCTCTTCAATTCATCTTATGAAGGGTTTACCTAGGATCACACAAGTGGAGTTGAATTGTCAAGCATATACTAATCATACATTTGCCCTTGTGTCTATGTAGGCATACATTTCATCATCTAAACCCTTAGCATTAGTTCATGCTAATCTTTGTGGACCTATGCATACACCATCACTAAGTGGGTCACTTTACTTCTTCTTGATAGTAGATGAATTCCCTCGGTATAGTTGGGTTTATTCACTAAAACATAAAGTGGATGAACTTTTGAGGTTCAAGGAGTGGACATAGATAATTCAAGAGAACTTTCCAAGTTCTTTAAAGACCATCAGATCACATGGAGACAGTGGCTTTATCAACCATAATTTTTCCAAGTATCTCAATCAGCAAGGTATCAAGTACAAAGCGAAGAAAGATACTCAACAAGGTATTGCTTCATATAGGATTCAAAGTGTGTTAAAGCTGGCCAAGACTATGGTTCATCAAAAGCAACTTCCACAAAAGTTTTGGGGTGAAGCTTTCCATACAGTTGTACATGTTCTTAATAGAGGGTTCTCACATGTTTTTAAGAACCAAACCCTATTCGAGGCTTACTTTCAAAAGAAATTGAGTATGAGCTATTTCAGAGTCTTTGGTAGTGATGCCTATGTGCAAACCCTTGATGATGATTGGCCTAAGCAATACATTTTCATCAGTTATAGTGATCGTCAAAAGCCATACAAATTATATGATCGCTGTTTTAATTTCATTGTTGCATGACCTACTTGGTGATAAGCATCTCATGGTGGATATTGTCAAAGGTTTGGAGGCTCCCACATACCACATGCAGTTGTCCTATCTATCTTGCATGGAGGTCATCTCATCCAGTGAGATCTTTTTCTATTTCTGTACCTTGTTGGTGGTGTATCTATGGAGAATTTTCTTGATCCATTTGGTGGACATCTTATGGAGTACTTGGCAATCCCAAATGGTCAATCCCACTTGGAGGTTATGGATTTTCACACTGAGACTTTATTTTTGGTTCTCATGTTGTTGCCCTTACACTCATGGTAGATATTTCTCTCATACCCTAGTAGCCTCCATACTCTAGAAATTGGAGTTGCGGACTCCCTTTCATTTCCATTTTATATTGTATCTCTTTGTATTTGGGTACCTTGCCATTGGCTTCTAAGAGTGTATTCATTCTCCTTTAAGGGGAATTATCCCACATATGATGTACTTTTGAGAGCCCCCTCCAAATCTATATAAAGAGGGCTTGTCCCCCACTTTATACTTGGTTAGAATCTTGAGGAGCACACTCTATGGTCTTAGCAAGCTCACTTTAATCCATGTGAGTTTTCCCATTTCATAGCCTACTCACTTTTGAGTCTCACAGTCTTTCACTTTGTGAGTACACTCTACTTTTCATTTTACTAGTTAGCATCAAGATGTAATGAACTAATATTTTCCCCAAAAATGTGAGGAGTAGATGACTTAAGAGGTAAGTCAGAATACAAAGTCTTGATCCACATTGCTTCTTGAGTTGCATTGGCTAGTCCTCTATATTCATCTTCAGTTGATTAAAGTGCAACAGTGGGTTGCTTCTTTGAGGACCATGAAATTAGCTTTGTAAAGTGAGATATCCTAATATGCTTTTATCGTCTTTATTAGAGCCTGGCCAATCTGCATCAGAGAAAATTTTGATGTTTATATCAAATGTAAATGGCTAATATAAACCTTCATTTATGGTTCCCTTCAAGTATTTGAGTATCCTCTTGGATGCTTCCATTTGAGGTTTCCTAGGAGTGTGCACAAACTGACTTAAGACACTTACTCTATATCAAATGTCGATTCTTGTTAAGGTAGTGTAGTTTAAGCTACCAATTAGATTCTGATAACTAGTTATATCTTCATTTGATATTCTTCATGAGCATTTAACTTTAGGTTCATCTCCATGGGTGTACTTACAACCTTTGAGCTCTCCATTTTGAACTTGGCAAGCATGTCTTTGATATACTTTCTTTGATTAAGATACAATCCATTTTCTATATACACTACTTCCAATCCTAAGAAGTATGTGAATTGTCCTCGTTCATTGATTTTGAACTCTTCTTTCATTTGATGATTGATCCTCCTTATTCCTTTGGTATCATTACCTTTTATTATAATATTATCAACATATACACAAAGGTATATGACTTTATCTTGATTCCTCTTGGCAAAGAGGGAAGCATCTCCTTTGCTCATCATGAATCCTCTATCCTTCAAATATGTGAGAAGTCTATTATTTCAAGTCCTTGAAACTTTCTTCAGACCATGTAAGGTCTCCCTTAACCTGAATACAAACTCAAGAAATGATGAGCCTTCAAAACCAAGAGGTAGAGCTATGTACACCTCTTCATATATCCATCCATTTAAGAATTCATTTTAGCATCCATTTGGTAGATCGTCCAATTCTTGGAAGTTGTAATGTTCATAATTACTCTGATATTTGGCATCTTTGCCACAAGTGAGGAGGTCTCTTCATAATCAACCCTTGTGTTTTCACATGCCCTTTCACCACAAGTCTTGCTTTGTACCTATTGATACTTCCATCAAAGTTTTTCTTCACCTTGTATATCCAGCTTGATCTTATGATCTTCATGGATGAAGTCTTGGGTACCAACTCCCAAGTGTGATTTTCTTGTAGGGCTTCACTCTCTTCCTCCATGGCATTTATCCACTCAAGCTTCTTTACTCCCTCATAATATGAGGGCTCCTCATACTTTGAATCATGTGCTAAATAGATAGAGTGCTTAATGATCCATGATGTATCATTGCCATATCTTTTTGGCTTCCTCTTTTCTCTAGTTGATCTTTTGATTATTTGTTGAGAGGATTATGCTACATCCCTCAACTCCTATACTTTGGCTTTGCCTTTGGAGCTCCAATGATTATTGCTCTCCTTGGAGTCTTTCTTGATAGAGTTGGAAAGTCCTCCTCTAGATCATAAGGTAGCTTGATTCTCTTGTAATCATCTTCAAAACATGATTTTTTTTCATCAAGTAAAATATCTCTACTTACAATGAATCCTTTTTTGCTTGGATTGTACAATATATAACCCTTTTTATTAAGTTTATAGCCAATGAATATACATTTCACTACCATAGGGTCCAATTTACCTCTAATCTATGAAGGCATGTGTGCATATGCGATGCACTCAAAGATCCTATAATGATCCAAGCTAGTTCTTCTTCCATTCCATGCCTCTGGATTCATGCTATCCAAAGCCTTTGATGGAATTGTATTCACCAAATAAGTGGCTACTGATATTGCATCTATGCACAAGTAGTTGGGAAGTTTCTTCTCATTGAGCATGGACCTTGTGACCTCCACAACTTTCCTATTTCTTCTCTCTACCACTCCATTCTGCTCAAGAGAGTTTCTAGCGGTGATTTCCCTTTTGATTCCTTTCTCTTGGATATAAGAATCAAATTCATAGGAGAAGTATTTTCCACCTCCATTTGACATTTTTCTTTTTAGGGTTTAGCTAGTTTGGTTCTCCACAGGAGCTAAATACTTTTTGAAACATGAAAATACTTCATCCTTATGCTTCATGAAATACAAGATAGTCCATATGCTACAATCATCTATGAATGACACCTAGTACCTTGATCCACAAATTTAAAGTTCCTTTCTTCATCACCAAACATTTGTGTGGACCAACTCCAAGAGGTCTCTAGGTATATAGCCTTTCTTGGTGAAGGGTTGCCTATGTGACTTACCAAACTAACAAGCACTAAATTTTTATATTATGTGTTGTTTTGATATGTTGGGTAGTAAAACACATGCTCATTGAACTTGTCATCTTTCATTGTCATGTTCATAAGAAGAAATTAATCTTTTTGAGCTTGATCATCTATGTCATTTTTGGAGTCTTTCCTTCCTTTGTATCCACCTTGGTAATTGTTTTTGTATGAGTTGTTGTTATATCCATAGGAAGAGTTTAATCTTCCTCTTGAACTTTCATAACCTCTTATATTGTATCCTCTTCCTCTTTGATTCCTTGGGTTCTTGAAACAATTCTCTGAATGTTATTTGTTAGGCCACATAGAGCACAAGGTGATGAGTTTTGAGCTCTCCCCCTTCCCTTTCTACCTCCTCTGCCTCTTCCTATTGAGCCTCTACCTCTACCTACAAAGTTGGCTTGAGAGGTGTTTTATCATAAGATTTCTTACCTTTCCCTTTGATATCCTTGCTTTTTCTCTTATCTATATAGAAATAAGAGGATTGACTACCTTTCTAGTTTCATCATTCTAAATTAGCTTTGCTTCATGTGTGAACAGTTGCCTCATGAGTGTGTTGAATTCAGGTACTTGAACGTCCATGTGTGGGGGGTCACCTCGACTTTTTAGGGAAAAGAAGATATGCAGACATAGTCACACTCAAACATTCATATCTTGAGTTCTACACATGTAATGCTGATGAAGCTCTGCATATAAGTTCATAACATTTCTAGCTAATTAACCCAAGTGACAGATTAGATATTGAGTATCCATGCACTACAAAATGGACCATAGAAGATGATTGTGCAACTCAAAGTACTACAACAATAAATAGAGAATGAGTAATCAATGAAAATGAATCATAATGTGTATTGATATTGCACATATGATGCAAAGGAGTTGTGAAGGAATCATCTCACTTTAAGAGCCAACAATGTATGATCATAAACTTAGCTCAAATCTCAATATAATTCTCTACATATCCCATGGATAAAAGGTAGTCCTTTTATACATATTTTTGAACTTTAAAGTGGTTGGATCCTTCCATCTAAAAGTGGTCCTAATTCTTAGGATCAATTTGAATTCGAATTTCTCTGATAAAGTCATGGCTTTTGGCTCCCTTCAATCACGGGATTCCTTCCACTTTTTTCTTTTATCTTTTTACTTAAAGTAACTTGTTGAATCAACCTTTGAAACTTATAAATATTAGATCAAGGTGGCTTATATTTATGCATGTCAAATATGATAGAAGTCCAAGAGTAGACGTCAAGCTCTTGCATTTTGCACTAGCTTTTAGGACCCAAAAGTACACAAGTACAACCAAGTACTTCCAAATACTTGTGCAATCTATCTTTCACTTCTTCACCTTAACCAAGTGAATTGCTCCTGTGCAACCTTGCACTCAAGCCTCCAGTAAGTTTGAAGTCCTAGACACTACTATTGTCAACTTGCAATACCTCCTTGGTAATATTATGGCCAAACTTTGGGTCCTTCTTCCTAGGATATTGTTGACCCACAACACACAAGACATTATAATACTCTCTTCACCACTCCTTGGCTCTTGAGCTCTCCATTGTCTATCAAGAAGTCTCGACACACATTTTCCACAATTTTTGTCTCTTCTTATTTGCATATGAATCTCTCTTGTTAGTGTATGATTTTTCTCCTATATGCCTTAGTTGGCTTGCCGACTCCTTTGCATATGCCACTTCACTTGACTTCACTTGCATTCACATGTGTACCTTAGTGGATCTTAGTGCATTTGAGCCTTGGTTGAGCAGCCAACCTTCCCACTCCTTGGTGCACACATTTCCCCAAGTCTTTTGTATTTCATATGATGCCTTTCTCCTACTTTGCTTCAAGATCGTCTCACAAAGATCTTCTTATGTCTACTTCAATGATATCCATTTTTTTCCTGTAGTGCCCTTATGGAAAACAAAAGATATAATGGGAGGCCTATGAGGTTCTTCATTTGATTCAAGTGCTTTTGATGGCTCAAATCAAGCCTATTGCAATTAACAACTTCTTTGGCTAGGGAAGTCAAAATTTTTACATTGGCTCTAAAGTTGAATTTCTTCCTCATTTTAGAGTGGTTGAGCCTCTTCTTTATTCTTTATGAGTGAAATGCTCTGGATTTTCAAGAAATCACCAATTGACAACTTCTAGTGTTTTTGCAATTCACCTTTGCTAGGGTAGTTAGATTTTGCAATGGACCCTCAAATTGAGTGTCTTTGCATCGCTTTTACGAGAAACTTGCCTTATGTCTTATAAGCTTGGCAAACCCTTATATTTTTTAACTTTCTTAGTACCAGATCACTTGAGGGAGTGTTTTGATACTCTATAAGCCCTGAATTCCTTGTGAAATCTCAAGAAATTGATACTTGCAACTTCCAATGTCCCTAGCTCAACTTGTCCAACTCGATTTTTCTTAGCTTTTTGACACTTTGGTTCCTGTTTTTACCTTTGGGGTTCTTATAACTTGTAGGCTTTGATGGTGCTTCAAATTTTCAAAAATAGCACTCTTGCAATTTTTTATTTTAGTGCTCATCTCCTTCCTAAGGTAAATCCTTTTTTGCAAACTTTGTAAGATGCTTATTTTCTTGAATTGCCTTCTTGGGGTTCTAGATCTAGGCCTTAGGCACTCAAAACACACCTTGAGGTCACAAAAATATCCCCTTGCAAACTTTGAATTCTATGCATAAATTGACTTTCATGACTTCATGGGACTCTAATTTTCGTCCTTTATGGTCATAGCCCCTTGTGTAGCTATGCTTTCACCTTTCCTCACCTTTTCCTACTCTTTTGGAGAGGAAAGTTAAAAGCTTTACCTTCTTCATTGCAATGAATGATTGCTTTGCAACTCGACTTTTAAGCACCTTCTAGAGCACTCAAAAAATGTAGATTTGAGCTCTATTCCTTATCTTTTCTCCTAGATCTCATATGCTACTACCACAAACCCCAACTAGGGTGGAGAAGAAGAAAATGAAGGGAAAGAAGTGTAGAAGAAGTGGGAATTTAAGAAGAGGAAGAAGGTATGCTTGAGTTTTGATGGAAAGATTTAAAACCTCTAACTATCTTAAAAACTAATTAAGTGAAAAACATGATGAATATGCACCTCATGAGAAAAAAGCACCAAAAGAATGTACCTCATGTGAAAACTTACCATCATGCCAAGTGTCTAGCAAGAATTTTATACTCTAGAATGGTCCCAAAAGTGTTCATGTTGGAGACTTGCACACTCAACTAATGTAATGACATCAAGCAAGAAAATCTACACACAATAGAGAAGTGCCATAATTTGTAGAGAAACAAATTCGTGGTGCGAAGATCACATGCCACAAGATGGAAGTACACACATCCACAATAAGAGAGAGAAAACACATGCATAGGAACCAATGCACACATGCATGCACACACACTCATGAGCACACAAGAGGCAAGTGCTCCAAGAATCTCCCTATTGCTCAAGAAGTGAGTACAAATCTCATAAGAGGACTAATCTCTAACAAGCTAACCCTAACAAATGATAGCTCTTTCACTTTTACACATTTCAAAAGAACTTTGTTCACATTGTAGTGTCAAGCATAGGTTAAAAATTAGTGTCCAATGGCTGATTGAACGCCAAAACAAAGTCAAGAAATTATGAAAATCTTTTGGAGATATTACTCATGTCCATGAAGCTTGAATACTAATCAACTTTTACAATGTGGTCTAATTTATGAGAAAATTAGTGTGTATTCCAAAAATAGGCATTTTAAAAGTAATTTGGGTAAAAAAAAATGCACAAAATCTTATTTTCAAGAGGGATTTGAGTGTTGATATATTTAGATAGTGATTGTGTGTGAACACACTAGGACTATGGTGGCAGTTTTTTCCCTATTTAGGAGGTGTTTTCCCCCAACTTGTAAATACCCCTATAACCCTAACGGGTCATATATCTTTGTACATTCTCTTGGTAATACATTCAATATTGTGTGTTGTCTCCAAGCTTCTTCTTCATCTTCTTCTTCTTCCTTGTGTTATTCGCGTGCTCCCATAGACCTCAAACTCCAACAGTTGGTACCAAAATATGTCACCACTTCATCTAGGGCCCCTCTAGTGATAGTCTCAAAATCGCACAAAATTTGGTGAGCATACTCAGGGCAATTAGGAGCTCAAAACGGTTTCACTATGTGCTGTCAAAATTGTGATTTGAGCTCATTTTTGCCTCTGAACGCAATATTGTAGTGCTTATGCAAGCAATTTCATCTTTTTGTGCCAAAGATATATACAGGTTTTGTTTTGCCAATATAAGCATCTCAAAGTCTGGTATAGGTTAAGCAAAACTCAACAGGGTAGTTCTATTCAACTTTTTAAGATACAATAATTTTTCTACATGAGGGTATTTTACTCAGTGGCCATGGCTAAAAGTAGTGATGTATTTCATATGTTGGCTATTGAGGATAAGTTGGATGGTACCAATTACCCATTATGGGCTTACATGATGCATCATGTATTGGTTGCAAAAGGACTATGGAATATTGTGCAGGGTGTTGAAAAATGTCCTATTTCACCTACAAACATAGTTTTTGAAGGTGATGTAGATGGCTTTGAAGATGGTGATATTCTTTAGGTTCCTATTCGTATTGTGGTTCCTATTGCACCTACTATAGAGCAACATCGATGGGATGGCACAGATGCTCAAGGACATGTATTGATAGCCTTGTCTATCAAATGTGCCATTATTCCCCACATTTGCTCCCACAAAATAGCAAAGGATGCTTGTGATACACTAACTACTTTATAGCAGGCAAGGAATGAGGCTCGTGTTGTTTATCTCTAAAAACAGTCAAAGAGTGAGCACATGAATGAAGGAGATTCCATGGATAGTTTTTTGACAAAGATCAAAGATTTGAAGGAGCAGTTGATTTTTGTTGATGAAGTCTTGCCTGATAGTTCACTTGTGCAGACAGTTTTGAATGGTCTTCCAGATTCATATCAGAGTTTTGCTTCTACTCTTTGATTGATGATGAAAGGCAATCCAAATGCCTTAACATTTGAGGAGTTAGTCTCTGTTCTATTGTAGGAAGACCAGTCTAAGCAAAATAGGTCCATTATGCATGTTGCAAATCAAGTTTTCATGGCTAGTATGAAGGGCAAAGGTAAATGGAGCTCTTTTACTAATAAGCAGAAATATGCTAATTCTGCACAATCAAAGAAGGATGACAAAGACGAGAACAAAACAAAAAAAGCAGAAATTGTTTTGCAAATATTGTAAAGGAAATGATCATGTCATAAAGAGTTTTCCAAAAGTAGTTGCAAAAGAGGCAAAGAAGAAAGAGGCTGGAATGGTTGTTGTAGAGGCCTCTACACTCAAAACAGAGTCTACTAATCTTGTGCACAATGAAGAATTGTCATTTATTACTGTTTGCAATTATGACCCATCTTCTCATGAATAGTGTATGTCTGTAGTAGACTCAGATGTTTGGTACTTTGATAGTGGGGAAACCAAATATATGACCTCGTAGTGCAGTTTCTTCACTTCACTTGAGCCTACCCCTATAGGGAATACTATCACATGCACCAATAACTCCTCTTATCCTATTATGGGAGTTGTTAAGATCATTCTAAGTACTACTAATGGTAGTTCTTTTGCATTGTCAGATGCTTTATTTGTGCCAGGGATCAAGAAAAATCTATTATCAATTTTCGCATTAGGCAAGATCGGCTTGGTTGTGAAATTTGTTGATGATAGATGTATAGTTCATGATACATTAAACAACAAAATTATTATTGCTTCTGTCATTTTATGTTGTGGGTTGTATAAGCTCATAGATTATGCAAAGTCTGTGAATGATTCAGCTTGTGCAGTTCAAGATTCTCATGCTATGTCAGATGCAAATCTTTGGCATGCACACTTTGGTCATTTGAATTTTCCTAGTTTGCTACACCTACTGAAATCTGAAATGGTGTCCTCTTTGCCCAAACTTGAGGCATCTCCATCCCAAAAGATGATTCACTTCGAGCTGCTCAGAGATTGCATCTTGTTCACAGTGATGTATGTGGTCCTATACAGACACCTTCTTTTGGGAACTATCCTTACTTCGTGACTTTCATTGATGATTTTTCTAGGCACGCATGGGTATATCCATTGAGGAGTGTACTCACAAAAGAAGAGCGTGAGAGGCTCAAATTGAGTAGACCAAGAAATGGGTAAACTCACATGGATTAGAAATGAGCATGTCAAGAGCATGGAGTAGACTCCTCAAGATTCTAACCAAGTACAAATGGGGTGAGAGCCCCTCCTTATATAGATCCAGGAGGGGCTCTCCAAAGTACATCTCATATGGGACAATTCCCCTCAAAGGAGAGTGAATACACTGGTAGAAGCAAATGGCAAGGTACCCAAATACAAAGGATATAATATAAAATGGAAATGGAATGGAAGTGGAATAGAAATAGAGGGACTCCAAGATACACCAAGAACGTAGCAGCAGTAGCATGAGCACCAACAAGAGAGTCTCCATGTGGAAGTCCATAGCCTCCAAGTGGTATTGACTATGCGAGATTGCCATGTGCTCCATAAGATGTCTACCACATTGATCCATCGGATGCTCCATAGGTATGCCACCAACAAGGTACAAGAACCAAAAACAAGATCTCACTTGATGAGATCAACTCCATGGGAGATAGATAGGATGATTCCATGTGGTATGTGGGAACCTCCAAAGCTTTGACAATATCCACCATGAGATGTGTATCGCCAAGAAATAGGTCCTACAAGAATGAAATATAAAGCATGAAGCATAAAGTCATAATCACATGGTAGTACATTTATATGTTGTAGTCCTCCATGGAGTGTACAAACTCCTAATGTGTGTCGATAGGACCATGAAAGACCCCTCTAAACCCAGAACTTGGCTCAAAAAAATTATCCAACTGAGTGATGAAGATGTAAGAGTATCCTGTGGATAATGAAATGATGTTGGACTCCATGTATGGGACACTACATGTTGAGAATGATGTTGTAGATGAGGTAAGTGGACTCTTGAAAATAGGAATGAAAGATGATCCTGGAGTAATGCCCAAGTGAAGCTGAGAAATGTAAACCTTCGATGGTACAATAGGAGGTGTAACAATGTGAGGTATAAGATGAGATTGTGTCTTTGATTCCTCATGCTCAAAAATTGTACAAAGAGAGTGCTTCACATAGTGTGACTGTCTGAAACTGGAATGATCCCTCGCTGAAGTTAAAATGGGAGGATTCGAATCTTGAGATTGTTGATATATTTAGGTAGTGATGTGTGTGAACACACTAGGACCATCGGGGCACTTTTTTCTCTCTTGAGGAGGTTTTTTCCCCTAGCTTGTATATATGTTGTTGATATATTTAGGTAGTGATGTGTCTGAACACACTAGGACCATAAGGGCACTTTTTTCCCTCTTTAGGAGGTTTTTTTTCTCGGTTTGTATATACGCCTATTGCCCTAACGGGTAACTTATCTTTGTACATTCTAGTGGTAATACACTCATTATTGTGTGTTGTGCTCCAAGCTTCTTCTTCTTCCGTGTGATGTTCGTGTGCTTCTGCAGACCTCAAACTCCAACAATTGGTATCAAAGCAGGTTGTTGCTTCATCTAGGGCATCATCAACACATCTCTAGTTGAACACAATATCATAGTGCTTGTGCAAGCTATTTTGTCTTTTTGTGCGAAAGATATATACATGTTTTGATTCATCAGTATAAGCATCTCAAAGTCTGCTACAAGTTTAGCAGAACTTGACAGGGTGGTTCTGTTCAACTTTTTGAGATATAGTCAATTTTCTACATCAAGGTATTTTAGTTAGTGGCCATGGTTGAAAGCAATGATGTATTCCATATGTTGGCTCTTGAGGATAAGTGGATGGTACCAATTACCCATTGTGGGCTTATATGATGCGTCATGTATTGGTTGTAAAAGGATTGTGGAATATTGTGCACGATGTTGAAAAACGTCCTATTACACCTACAAATACAGTATTCATGTTGCAGTTCTTGTTGCACCTACTACAGAGCAAATTTGTTGGGGTGGCAGAGATGATCAGGCACATGCATTAATAGCCTTGTCTGTCAAACCTGCCATTATTCCTCACATTTGCTCTTGCAAAATAGCTAAGGATGCTTGGGATACACTTACCACGTTATACTAGGGAAGGAATGAGGCTCGTGTTGCTTACCTCCGAAAACAGTTGGAGAGTGAGCACATGAATGAAGGTGATTCAATGGACAGTTTTCTAACAAAGATCAAAGATTTGAAAGAGAAGTTGATTTCTGCTGATGAAGTCTTGCCTGATAGTTCACTTGTGCAGACTGTATTATAGGCTTGTGCAATACATGATTTAGCATCTGTGAATGATTCGGCATGTGTAGTACATGATTCTCATGTTATGTCAGATGCAAAGCTTTGGCATGCATGCTTTGTTCATCTGAATTTTGCTAGTTTGCTACGCCTAAAAAAATCTAAAATGGTGTCCTCTTCGCCCAAACTTGAGGCACCCTATAAACATGTTTATGAAGGTTGTATTTTGGGAAGAATGCAATGTTCATCCTTCCCAAGGTTTAGTTTGAGCTACTCAAAAATTGTAGCTAGTACATAGTGATGTCTATGGTCCTACGCAGACACATTATTTTGGAAACTATCTTTACTTCATGACTTTGATTGATGATTTTTTGAGGCATGCATGGGTATATCCATTGAAAGCAAAGTCCGAAGTGTTTGTGTGCTTCAAACAGCTTTTGTTTTTGGCTGAAAATTTATCAACATGTAAAATGGGCACCCTCCGTTCTGATCAAGGGGGAGAATATATGTCTTTTGACTTTAATGCATTTTTGGCTGAACGTGGGATAAAACATTAATGTACAGTGCCATATACACCTTAAGAGAATGAGTTGCTAAACAAAAAAACAGGTTACTCATGGAGATGGCGAGGTGTATGGTCAAGAGTCAAGCTTTACCACATAGTTTCTAGCTTGAGGCTGTTATGTGTGCAACATATGTACTTAATAGGTGTCCCACTAAAGCATTGCAGTCTATCACTCCATATGATTTGAATATGATGCTGTAATGAAGAATGGTACCTACCTTTATGTGACTTTCCTCCTAGCAAGAAGGGCATTGACACTAAGTGGGTATACAAGTTGAAGCATAAGCCAGATGGAACAATTGACATGTATAAGGCTAGGCTTGTCGCAAAGGTTTATGAGTAGGAAAGAGGCATTGATTTTGATGAGACCTTTTCACCTACATGCCAAATGACTACTATTCGTAGCATTTGTGCACTAGCAACTCATCATGGTTGGAATGCCAAAACCAAAAATTGTTTGAAGCACATGAACACTTCGGAATGCCTTCAATGGATATACCCATGCATGCCTGGAAAAATCATCGATGAAAGTCACGAAGTAAAGATAATTCCCAAAACAAGGTGTCTGCATAGGACCACAGACATCGCTATGTACAAGCTGCAATTTCTGAGTAGCCCAAACTGAACCATCTTTTGGAAAGGATGAATGCTGCATTTTGCCCAAAATACAACCTTTACAAACATGTTTTCCAGGTGCCTCAAGTTTGGGCAAAGAGGACACCATTTCAGATTTCTGCAGGCATAGCAAACTAGCAAAATTCAGATGACCAAAGCGTGCATGCCAAAGCTTTGCATCTGACATAGCCTGAGAATCATTTGCTGCACATGCCAAATCATTTACAGATCTTTCATAGTCTATGAGCTTATACAGCCCATGACATAAAATGCCAGAAGCAATAATCACATCGCCATTTGATAGATCATGAATTGTATACCTGTCATCAACAAATTTCACAACCAAGCCAATCTTGGCTAATGCAAATACTGATAACATGTTCTTTTTGATCCCTGGCACAAATAAAGCATCTGACAAAGTGAAAGAACTACCATTAGCAGTAGTCAAAATGATCTTACCAACTCCCATAATAGGATAATAGGAGTTGTTGGCGCATGTAACAGTATTCCCTGTAGGGGTAGGCTCGAGTGAAGAGAAGAAACTGCGCTGCGAGGTAATATGTTTGGTTGCCCCACTATCGAAATACCAAACATCTGAGTCTACTGCAGACATGCACTAATCATGAGAAGATGGGTCAAAACTGCATACAGTAGTAAACACCCATTCTTCTTCCTGCACAAGATTAGCAGACTCTGTTTTTGGTGTAGAGGCCTCTGCAACAACCATTCCAGCCTCTTTCTTCTTTGCCTCTTTAGCAGCCAGTTTTGGACAGTTCTTTATGATATGATCATTCCCTTTACAGTACTTACAAAATAATTTCTGCTTTTCTGATTTTTTCTCATCTTTGTCTTGGTTCTTCGAATGTGCAGCATTTGCAGATTTTTGCTTACTAGTAGAAGAGCTCCATTTTTCTTTGCCCTTCTGACTAGCCAGGAAAGCTTGATCTGCAACACGCATAATGGACCTGTTCTGCTTGGACTGATCTTCCTGCAACAGAACAGAGACTAACTCCTCAAATTAAAAGGCATTTGGATTGCCTTTCATCATTAACCGAAGAGTAGAAGCAAAACTTTGATATGAATGAGGAAGACCATGTGCTAATATGATTCCTAGCTTCAAAAATGTCTATAGGAAGGTGGGATTTGTAAGAAAAAATACCTCTAAAATGATTGTAGATTGTGAACACCTTTCTTCTGAAGGATGAGGACTAGTATCTTGAATATCAGAGCATCTATGTACTTGAAAGTCACAATGGTTGGAATGTAGATCAGTTGGACATCAAAACTACATTTTTTAATGGGGACTTGCACAAAGAAGTGTACATTTTTTAGCTGTGGTTTTATACAAAAAGGGTATGAAATCAAAGTGGTGCATGATAAAGAAGACATCGTATGGACTAAAATAAGCACCACATGCTCGATAGGAAAAAATATATGCTTACTTATTAGCACATGGGTTTTAGAATCTTCCAATTGAAAGCACCTTCGACGTGAAGCATGTAGATGATGTATTTATACCATTGTTTTTTATGTGGTCGATATGTTCCTAAATGGTCCTAATGAGATGCATGTCAAGCATTGACAAGAAGTTAAGTGTATCTTTCAGTACTTATTTGATATCGGTAGCTTGAATTATTTTATCCCAAAAGGGATCAATATCACCAAATTACGTGCTTTTTCTTACTTGGATTGGCTTGGTTGTTATGATACTCATGTGTCCACAAAGTGGTTTTTGCTTCACGATTGGTAGCTCATGTATATCTTGGCTGAGCAAGAATTAGTATACTATGACCATTTCTAGTTGTGAGGCTAATTATAGCAAAGATTTAACAACTTGTTGAGTGTCTATGACTCAGGTACCTTATGGTTGATTTGGGTGTTATTCAAACCTCTACCACTACCATACTTATGGAAAATTATAGTGTTGAAGCTCAAAGTCAAGGACAAAGCATGGAAGCACATCAAAAGGTGGACACACGAGGAAAGGGAGCAAGTAGGGAGCTCCAAGAAGTGTATGTCAAATTTTCAGAAGAATCCCCTACAAAAATAGTGATTTTCATCACTAGAAACCATTGTAAATACCATTATCTATTTTTAGTAACTCCATTTTGTTCAAGCCAAGGAGTCCTCGAGCTTGAGGAGTATTAGAAGTACCATCGTACCAATTTTCATAATTTTTAGACTTCGTTTGAGCCCTCAAATAAGCCCTGGAACCTAATTTTTAACTAGGCCGGACACTAGGTCTGGACAGGGCCAAAACTAGTCAAAAAACTATAAAAAGAGCTAGAGAGCTCATTTTTGAGGTTAGCTTGTTAGAGAATAGAACTTTTGTAAGAGAACTCTTTTGCAATCTAAGCTTTCCATTGTTCCTCTCTTTGATCTTACTTTGTGTGCGTGTGTGTGTATGTGTGTGCATGTTTGTGTGCTTTCACTCACGCACTTGTGCCTTCACTTGCTCGTGGTCTTCATACCGGTCCTCACGTCTCCGCGGATTGACAAGTAAAGGAGGTGGCTCAAGCGTAAGCACCACCTCCTTTACTTGTCAATCCGCGGAGACGTGAGGACCGGTATGAAGACCACGAGCAAGTGAAGGCACAAGTGCGTGAGTGAAAGCACACAAACATGCACACACATACACACACACGCGCACAAAGTAAGATCAAAGAGAGGAACAATGGAAAGCTTAGATTGCAAAAGGGTTCTCTTACAAAAGTTCTATTCTCTAACCAGCTAACCCCAAAAATGAGCTCTCTAGCTCTTTTTATAGTTTTTTGACTAGTTTTGGCCCTGTCCAGACCTAGTGTCCGGCCTAGTTAAAAATTAGGTTCCAGGGCTTATTTGAGGGCTCAAACGAAGTCTAAAAATTATGAAAATTGGTACGATGGTACTTCTAATACTCCTCAAGCTCGAGGACTCCTCGGATTGAACAAAATGGAGTTACTAAAAATAGATAATGGTATTTACAATGGTTTCTAGTGATGAAAATCACTATTTTTGTAGGGGATTCTTCTGAAAATTTGACATACACTTCTTGGAGCTCCCTACTTGCTCCCTTTCCTCATGTGTCCATCTTTTGATGTGCTTCCATGCTTTGTCCTTGACTTTGAGCTTCAACACTCCCCCCCCTCTCGAGTCTGTCGTCCCTGACAGACCCTTGTTGGAAGGGCTGTTCTGTGTAGTGCTTTGAGAGGTGGTGTCCATCCGTTGTATGAGCTGGTTCCTTGGATTCCAGCAAGAATGTGTCGTTGTGAGCTTTCAAAACTGCAAGTTGCTCAGAAGAGGTTGTCAAGAGTGATTTGGAGCAACTACTGGCTTCAATTTGCTTCCGAGATATGGAGGTTGTTCCCATGATGTCTGCTAGCTCTTTTAAAGATGATGTTGAGAGCATTCATGCCAACTACTCATAACCCATAATGAATGATGGGTAAGTGTGTTCGTGCCTGGGTTGAACAAAGTATGTGCCTTGTGCACAGCCTTGTAATGTAGCCCTACGCATTCTTACTTGGAAAATGCATTGGAAGAAGTATGGTGCAAAAATTGCGGGTCTTGAGCTAAGTGCTCAAGGGTATGCTGACGAAGAGGTTTCCTAAACTATCATGGTTATGGTGTTTCCAGAGTAAAGATACTTACCATGGCGAAGGTTGATGGATGTTTGCCTCTTCGTGTTGTACACTCGGCCTTTGGGATGGAACCTTGTTGATGAATGTCCATGTTGATTGTCCACTGATGAGATCTTTTGAGTGGTGGATCCCCTCTCCTCTTTTCAAAGCAACATTTGTCACTAACAATGTGCATTTCTGAGCTTGGGCTCATGCACGTTCACTTCCCTATATTGACACTCAGAGGAATATTGGACACGTGCCGGTTTCTAAGAGATTACCATGCTGATTGACATAGACCATTCACCAGTGCTATTGTTCCATACTGGTTCAGGAAATACTGAGAATTGAATTGCTTTATATTCCTTGGCAAGCAACATCAGGTAACTACACCAAGCTGAGTTTCACGTATGCTCTTTAGCTCACCATATGCAAGAGTCTTCTCCTCCAGAACTACCTTTCGCAGATATCTCCTTGGATGCTCTGGTACATGAAGTAGTTAAGCATCACTCAAGTTGCGGACCTTCAAGCTCTTCATTCCAGATAAGGCAGCAATAATCTCACTACTGGCCGAGAGACACTTCTATCCAAATTGATAAATGCCTAGTAATCGACAGTTCCACCTTCAACTAAGCATGCCTCATTCATGTTTCATAAGCCAAACTTGGGAACAAGCTCTCGCCCACTTTTCTTTCCCCCTTTTTTTTTTTTTTTTTTTTTCAGAGGAACAGGATATCACAAAACCAGAACACAAAAGTTAGTATCAATAGAAATGTTTGACATATGTCACTGTGCTGTTGTGCATGGGATTCTCAAGTGTGTCTATGCACGGCCGTGTAATGTGGCCCTATATCAATGCATACTTTGGAAATGCATGACCTGAATGGTGCAAAAGACAGGGTTGTGCAAGGAGCACATGGTTGTTGCTCGTTCGAGGCTTTCGATGTTATTCGTGGAGGTTGATGCCGACCTTGGTGGAGGTATCCATTGAGTCTCGAACTGATGTAATCCTCCTTATTGGAGTCCATTGTAGAACAGTATTTGGCACTGTAGAAATCACTTCAGGCGCCTTCCTCTTCGGATGCGTTCTGAACTGTGGTATCCAGTGTGGTTGGCGCTTTGGTTCGATGAAGACTGCTTGTACTTTTGGCTTCCAAACCCATATCCTTTTTGCACGTCTTCCTACTATTCTTGAAGAGCTGATTTGATCTTCTTTCGGTCTCTGTACGTGGTTCTTACCCTCTTCTCTTTTTGGCTTCTTGGTTGAGACCTTTCGCATGTGGGAGAACATAGGTTGTTGTGGATGTAAGAGCTTCTTAGGTACCCACATTTGTAATTGCCCTTGTTGAGCTGCAGCTAACTTCTTAGGCACCCAAACTTGTTGGATACCTCGTGATTGAGCTTGTCCGAGCTGCTTTCTTCGTCTTCTGACTTGGTTGGCTTGCCTGGATGGGATTTGCGGGGGCAAGGCTGGTGGTTGCGCTCCTTTGCGTACCCAGATCTGCTTCATGCCCGGAACCGCTTTTTTATCGAATGGTGTCTTTCTATTTGATGTAGCAGTTGTCGTGAACGATTGTGGTTGTGTTTGCTTGTGTGGTGGGCTCACTACTGTGGCTACTTGATTCTTTGGAGAAGAAGAAAGATCCACCCGCCTTCGAACCTGGTCTTCCACTATTGACTCCTTCTGCATCATAGAGCTTTTGACACATACAACATCTTCTTTCATATGATTAGTCTTGGAAGAACTAAGAGAGTGTGTGGTGCCATGATCTAAGAGCATGCAGTTCTCTAATTCTAATGTAATGCATTGTTCATGTACCCAAACTTGAAGAATTTGACTTCTTAGGTTTAAGTTAACTGCATGGTCATAGATCCAATCTTGACCCAAGACAAGTGGTTCTGTAAGGTTCTCATCTTGACATACTAGCGCTTTGACTTTCATTGGAACATCTTGAAGGTAGATGGGAAGTTCCACCTCGCCCAAACAAGGGGTTTCCACACCTCCCAATCCTATGAGATAAGCTTCTATGGGATTGATGTTCAACCCCAAGTCTTGGCAGTAGGAAAATCTAACAGCACTACTTGCTGCACCTGAGTCAATCAATGCTTTCACCGTCCTTGCATCCTTCCCTTGTCCTATCTCTATGGTCACAAAGGGTCTTCGGTCAATGACCTGAGAAGTCGCAATGCCTGACTTTTGACACATATCCATGTGATATTTTGGGGCTTTTGAGTTGACATCTAGGCCTAATCGCCTTAACTTATTTCGCCTAATACGCTCTCTGGCCTCTACCTGTGCTTCTTCTCTCACTCTTAACTCTTCTTCTTTTCGCTTCTTAACAGTGTTGAGTCTCATTAGCATATCCTCAGTAAGAGGTTCTTGATATAGCTTGACTCTGCAGCCACTAATATAGTTTGGCAAGATATCTCCTTCTAGAGTGGCCAACTGAACTGCACCACTAGTGGAAATTCTATTCATGATCATGGGTCCATATCCTCTTTTTTCCAACTTACGGGCATGTTGTTTTAGTGTGTATACCAACACTAGATCTCCCTCTTTCAATCCCTTATCCTTGATGTGTGCATCAAAGTATGCCTTTTGCCTCTTCTTTGCAGCGTAGATGCCTGCTACCGCTCGTAGCCTCGTCTCACCCAAGCGTTCGAGATCAAAGATCCTAGAGGACAATTCGTGCCCATTCCACTCATACTCTTGTGCTACTTTTAAGGCAGGGATTAAGAAATCTAATGGTAGCACAGCGTTCTGTCCGAAGACCATCTGAAATGGGGTGGCTTTGAGTACCGTTTTGTAGGCAACTCGATAAGCCCAAACAGCATGATGAAGTTGTTTGTCCCAATCAGAGCGTTTATTATTCACCAGTTTTGTCAATACGTTACAGAGGATCTTATTGGTACTCTCGGCTTGTCCGTTGGCTTGTGGATGATAGGGGGCGGATTTCTTATGTATCACCAAGAAGTCTTGGAGAAGATTTTCAATGACTTCATTCAAGAAGTGTGTGCCTCTATCGCTCACTAACTCTATTCAAACCTCTACCACTACCATACTTATGGAAAATTATAGCACATTGATGGTTGTGAGGAACTTGATGTTCTATGCTTTCACTTAACACATTGAGGTGCACTAACATTATGTGAGAGAGAGACTTTTGGCTTACATGCCCACACAAAATAATGTTGTAGACCTTTCCATGAAAGCTCTATCTTGTGAGAATTTTGAAGATTTTTGCAAAGATTTGGGCTTATGCCTTTCTTAGATTTATCTTATTCCAAATTGGTTGACACTTTGTTATACATGAGTGTTGGAGAAGCTGTAGAAAATAGTCAAAAAGTCAAATTCAAAGTAGGCAAAGCTCAATCAAAGGATGATTACTATAGTAAAAAGGGATTACAAACATGGAAGAATAACTCAAGGCCCATAACTTGTATTAAAGTTATATAATCAAAGCCCTTGCCATCCATCTAAGTGATGGTAAGGATGTTATCATCAGGAAAGAACAAAAAAGGTTTTATAAAAGTTGTTAGTATATTTCAGTAGTGATGCAAGACACCTTTTTTCCTCTTTAAAAGGTTTTCTCCCCTGGATTATATATATGTCTATAACCCTAACAAACTAGTTCAATGTTGTGCTCCAAAGATAAACATGTTTTGGACAAATACAAAAAGCACATTTTTTTTGTTTCCAAGAGTCACATCATGGAGAGAAACATGTAAACAAAATGCAATGAGAGCCTATAAAAGGGTCCTTTGGTTCACATACAAAAAGATCGAAAGCAATTGTGAAGCAAGAAAAGTGATAGAAAGTATAGAGAAGTCAAAAGAGAAGTAAGAGTTCCAACTACCAACCTAGTTGGCTCTTCCGTCCACATCCCAACATATAATTTAAAGAGAGGAAGCTTCATCATTGAGTATTTAAAGGTATTACCTGAGTGATTCCGTATTGTCAAGAAAATAAATAAATTATTATTTAAAATTGAGTTATATATATATATATATATATATATATATATATATATATATATATATATATATATATATATATATATATATATATATATATATATATATATGTGTGTGTGTATGTGTGTATATAAGTACGTATGTATTTTGTGGGTCTTTTCTTCTCTCTCCTTTTCTCTCTTTTATGAATACACATGCATAGACACACATACATACATACACACACACACACACATATATATATATATATATATATATATATATATATATATATATATATATATATATTCGAGCTATTTTTCTTCTCTCTCCTTCTTCTTTCTCTCTCTATTATAATACTTGAATTTGTCCATCTATCTACCTACCTATTTTATTGTGCTTGAATCTGATAAAGAGCATAAATACGAATTTACATATGAGATTAACGTTACACATACACACGCGCGCGCGCGCACGCACGCACACACACACACACACACATATATATATATATATATATATATATATATATATATATATATGATGGTGATGATGATTGTATTTGAATTTGGGCAGAGAAAAATAACCAAAAAATATGATTACCATTCTTGAGGATGCTTACGTTATGTTGTATTCAGAATCTATGAAAACGAAAATGGCGTGTGGGTTGTACAATATTGTCTTTTCATCTTTGTGGACCACTACATGTCCTTTGCTTTTGCTTTTTTGGAAAATCTAGATACCTATGTCATCTTTTTGGTATCTAGATTATTATGGTATGCCGAAAAGGAATCCTAATTTATTTATGGTAAACTATGTGTGGGAGAAGTACCAAATTTATGGTATGCAGAAAAGGAATCCTATTTTATTTATGGTAAACTAATTTATTTTCATGGTTTAGAAAAAATAATTGAAGGTTGGATAAGGTATGGATGTGATCAAGTTTTTTAAGTTATGAAAAATCAAGCTTCGTCTCTAACCTTGTGATCATGGACGTTTGATGAATTATTTTTATGGAAGTATTCAGAATATTGGTAGAAAAAACCATTGTACTAAGTTTACATATCCTTACTATATGATAACTTTACTATACGAATTACTTGGTAATACACTTCAAGAAAGGCAATTTAGATTAACCCCCCCCCCCCCCCCCCCCCCCACACACACACACACACACACACACACACATATATATATATATATATATATATATATATATATATATATATATATATATATATATATATATATATATATATATATATATATATATAGATATATATAGATATATATATATCAAGCTACTCATAAAGTGGACTATGAACATTAGATAACCTATTTTAGTTTCTTTTAAATTGGTTTCATTTTATTGTTTTATGTATATGATGTCCCCTTGCTATCCTAAACACAAAATATTTAGTAAGTACAAGCTTTCAACGAATAGAGGAACTTGAGAATGGGAAGAATGTAGAATTATGTAACGTCATCTTCTTTTTTATTAAGAATATGTCTAATGAAAATAGATATTGACAGCTTTTACACATTTTACATAAATTTTTGCAACATTTTGTATCATCAATTCAAAGGCATGTAAATCTTATTCATAAATCTATTCTTTATTCATGTACCACCTCCTTATTGTATGCTGTATTCAGAATCTATCAAAACTGGAATATCATGTGGACAATACAATATTGTCCTTTGAGAGTGACCTTTTTCATCTTTTTGTACTATTACATGTCTTTTTCTCTTTATTTTTTAGAAAGTGTAAATATCTTATGGCATTTTCTATTGGTTGGGTCCGAGAGCTAGTTCAAACATGCATGCAAGAAAAACGTGTTATGGAATAAGGAATACTAGCTTATGGAAAAAACTAGAATGCTTCCACAATCACAAGCTACCCACATTCACAAGCTACCCACAATCACAAGCTTCCAATCACTGAAGAACAATAGAAGAGAGAAAAGGTTACACAAGGTAAGAGGAAATCTAATGGAGCAAAGTAGACAACATGTGGGCATAGAAAAAGATAAAATCTTGTATTATAGATTTGAATAATTATACAATAGTTTATGCAAAATACCTTAGTGATGAAGACTCGACCTCTTGATCAACCCCTAGCTATCTCAATCTCATTCACACTCACACTCTCACTTACAATCTCACTCTCAATCATAGTCACAAGGAAAATATTTGATTTGCAGCTTCCTCTTGCATGACAAAGTGATCTCCTCAAAACATAGTTGATCTTCCTCAAAACAAAGTTGATCTTCCCTCTTCCAGGAAGTGCATAATCTCCACCAAATTAGCAAAGTCACATCTTTCCATGTTGCATGGAAAACCTTCGTAAAAAAAGCATACGTTTTAGTTGTGAGTTGCTTTCTTTAGCGACACCTGTTTCTTTAGGGATACCTGTTCAAAGTAGAAGAAAAAGCAATGAAAAAGACATATAAGTCGACAACCAGAATATGCATGAGAACATGTATGCACCAAAATAAAAAATTTGAATAATAATAGGAAAGGCCACTTTTTTCTTAAGTGTTGGAAAAATCAACACTTATTTAGACCTTGTAACTAAAAAATTGTGTGGAATTTTAAAATTCTTGTGAGAGACAAAAATGTTCAGCTCTTTTTAGGTCCAATATCAGTTTTCAACCGTGCAAGCTCAAAAATTTTAGAGAGAGAATAAAATCAAGCCATTACATTATAGTGCACTAATTTCAAATCCTAAAACTGGATACCGAAAGCATGATTCACAAAATTTTCAAAGAGACACTTATATTCTACTGCACGTACTCTAGCTTTTTCTCACACAACATTGTTCTTGATTCTTTCATCTTCATGTCCAATTTTCAGCTAGAAAGCATGATGTTGGAGTTAGACGTCTGCGGAAGCACGCGAACAGCACAAGGAAGAAGAAGAAGCTTGGAGCACAACACACAAGACTGAATGTATTACTAGAGAATGTACAAAGATAAGTAGCCCATTAGGGCAATAGGCATATATACAAGCCGAGGGAAAAAAACCTCCTAAAGAGGGAAAAAAGTGCCCCGGCAGTCCTAGAGTGTTCACACACATCACTACCTAAATATATCAACAAATCCCCCCTGGGAGTGATGCGGTGAACCAGGAGCTGGCACTCATGTATAAGGAAGTGCCAAGCTATGTGGAAATCACTCCACAAAAGGAAGTAAGCCCAAAGCTTTGCGGAAAGCTTCAAGCTTCTCCCTAGGCAGAGCCTTCGTGAAAAGGTCTGCAATGTTCTCCTGCGTGGGCACATATGCCAAGCTGATCTCCCCAGCAGAGAACCTCTCCCTGACATAGTGATAATGCACCTCAATGTGCTTAGTGCGAGCATGGAACACAGGGTTCCTCGCAACTGCCAATGCGCTCTGACTGTCAGTGAAGATGGTGGTGGCAGAAGACTGGCCAACACCCAAATCAGCCATAAGGCGTCTGAGCCACACACACTCAACAGTCGCTGTGAAAGCTGCCCTATACTCAGCCTCACAACTAGAAGTGGCCATAGTAGGCTGCTTCTTGCTCAACTAAGATATACATGAGCTACCAAGCATGAAGCAAAAACCACTGGTGGACACACAAGTGTCACAGCAACCAGCCCAATCTGAGTCAGAAAAAGCATGCAAATCTGGCGGTAGTGATCCCCCCTTGGGATAAAACAACCCAAGTAGCCGAGTACCACTCAAGTAGCGAAAGATGCGCTTAACCGCTTTCCAATGCGTGACTACTGGGCAATGCATAAACCTGCTCATCTGTGAGATAGCAAACTGAATATCTGGCCGAGTAATGCATAAGTAAATCAAGCATCCAACAGCCTGCTGATAGAGAACAACATCAAATGCATCTCCAGCATCATGAAGACTCAATCGTAAACCTGTCTCCATAGGAGTGGCAATAGGCTTACAGTCTTCAAGGCCAAAACGCTGCAATAATGTGTCAATATATTTCGTTTGACACAAAGTCATTCCACCATCAACGTGCATAAACTGAATGCCCAAATAGTGATGCAAATGCCCCAAATCAGACATCTCAAATGAGGCATGCAAATCAGCCTTAAAATCAGCAATATGTGTCTCAATAGGACCAGTGAGCAGCATGTCATCAACATAGACAACAATGATCAGAAGCACATCATTAGCACGCTTAACATATAAGGTGCTTTCAGTTGGACTGTTCTCAAAACCATGTGCAATCAGATAGGCATGTATCTTCTCATACCAAGCACGTGGTGCTTGCTTTAAACCATATAACGCCTTCTTTAACCTGCACACCTGGTTTTCATGCCCTTTCTGCACAAAGCCACGGGGCTGAAAAACATACACTTCTTCATGCAAGTCACCATTCAGAAATGTTGTTTTAATGTCCAACTGATGTACATTCCAACCATGATGGGCTGCAAGTGCACAAATGCTCCGAACAGTAGTCATACGGCATGTAGGTGCAAAGGTCTCATCAAAATCAATGCCTCTTTCCTGCGCATAACCCTTTGCAACAAGCCTAGCCTTATACCTGTCAACTGTACCATCAGGTTTACGCTTCAGCTTGTATACCCACTTAGTGCCAATGGCCTTCTTGCCAGGAGGCAAGTCACATAAAGACCATGTACCATTCTTCATTGTAGCATCATATTCACATTGCATAGCAGCCATCCAATTTTCTGAATTTTGTGCTTCATCAAAAGAAACAGGCTCATTCTCATCACAGAGACTAGATGCAACCATAGCATAGCAATCTGATGCAAAGGAGGCACTATGAGAGCCTGAACGAGTACGATATGACAAAGGTGCATCTAATTTGCTGTCATGCAAAGTTTGCACCAACCATTTTGGCATAGTTTTTGCCTGCTCAATATCAGCTCTCTCATCAGCAAGTGCATCATGTAAATCTGCATCAGAAATGGAATGATCTGCATCATCATATGAAACCTGCAAAGGCTGAGAAGTTGCCTCATTAGGACCAGCACTAGACTGTCCACCTGTAAAAAGAGGCATCAAAGTATCATACATGTCTTTGGAGCTAACAGATGTCTCCTTAGTACATGAAAGCAATGGCTGAATAGCATCTTCCACAAAGACAACATCACGGCTAACCAGAATGCGTTTAGTCTGTGGATGATACAGACGATAGCCTTTACTTTCAGAACTGTACCCAACAAAAATACATTTTACTGCCTTATCATCCAATTTTCTGCGATGTTGTTCAGGCACTAATGCATATGCCAAACAACCAAAAACACGCAGATGAGCAACAGATGGCTTGCGGTCATGCCAAGCCTCATATGGAGTGATAGACTGCAACGCTTTAGTGGGACACCTGTTCAGTACATATGCTGCACACATGACAGCCTCAAGCCAGAAACTATGAGGTAAAGCCTAACTCTTGACCATACACCTCGCCATCTCCATGAGAGACCTGTTCTTCCGTTCAGCAACTCCATTCTGTTGAGGTGTATACGGCACTGTACACTGGTGTTTTATCCCACGTTTAGCCAGAAATGCATTAAAATCTGAAGACATATATTCCCCCCCTCGATTAGAACGGAGGGTGCCCATTTTACATGCTGACAGATTTTCAGCCAAAACCAAAAACTGTTTGAAGCACATGAACACTTTGGACTTTGCTTTGAGTGGATATACCCATGCATGCCTAGAAAAATCATCAATGAAAGTCACGAAGTAAAGGTAATTTCCAAAAGAGGGTGTCTGCATAGGACCACAGACATCACTATGTACAAGCTGCAATTTCTGCGTAGCCCGAACTGAACCATCTTTTGGAAAGGAAGAACGCTGCATTTTGCCCAAAATACAGCCTTCACAAACATGTTTTCCAGGTGCCTCAAGTTTGGGCAAAGAGGACACCATTTCAGATTTCTGCAGGCGTAACAAACTAGCAAAATTCAGATGACCAAAGCGTGCATGCCAAAGCTTTGCATCTGACATAGCCTGAGAATCATGAACTGCACATGCCGAATCATTCACAGATCTTTCATAGTCTATGAGCTTATACAGCCCACGACATAAAATGCCAGAAGCAATAATCACATCGCCATTTGAGAGATCATGGACTGTACACCTGTCATCAACAAATTTCACAACCAAGCCAATCTTGGCTAATGCAGAAACTGATAACAGATTCTTGTTGATCCCTGGCACAAATAAAGCATCTGACAAAGTGAAAGAACTACCATCAGCAGTAGTCAGAATGATCTTACCAACTCCCATAACAGGATATGAGGAGTTATTGGCGCATGTGACAGTATTCCCTGTAGGAGCAGGCTCGAGTGAAGAGAAGAAATTGCGCTGCGAGGTAATATGTTTGGTCGCCCCACTGTCAAAGTACCAAACATCTGAGTCTACTGCAGACATGCACTGATCAGGAGAAGATGGGTCAAAACTGCAGACAGTAGTAAACGCCCATTCTTCTTCCTGCACAAGATTTGCAGACTCTGTTTTTGGTGTAGAGGCCTCTGCAACAACCATTCCAGCCTCTTTCTTCTTTGCCTCTTTAGCAGCCAGTTTTGGACAGTTCTTTATGATATGATCATTGCCTTTACAGTACTTACAAAACAATTTCTGCTTTTCTGATTTTTTCTCATCTTTGTCTTGGTTCTTTGAATGTGCAGCATTTGCAGATTTTTGCTTACTAGTAGAAGAGCTCCATTTTCCTTTGCCCTTCTGACTAGCCAGGAAAGCTTGATCTGCAACACGCATAATGGACCTGTTCTGCCTGGACTGATCTTCCTGCAATAGAACAGAGACTAATTCCTCAAATGACAAGGCATTCGGATTGCCTTTCATCATCAACCGAAGAGTAGAGGCAAAACTCTGATATGAATCAGGAAGACCATTCAGAACGGTCTGCACAAGTGAGCTATCTGGTATAACCTCATCAGCAGAAATCAATTGTTCCTTCAGGTCTTTGATCTTTGTAAGAAAATTGTCCATAGAATCACCTTCATTCATGTGCTCACTCTCCAACTGTTTTCGGAGGTAAGCAACACGAGCCTCATTCCTAGCCTGGTACAAAGTGGTAAGTGTATCCCAAGCATCCTTTGCTGTTCAGCAAGAGCGAATGTGAGGAATAATGGCACGTTTGACAGACAAAGCTATCAATGCATGTGCCTGGGCATCTCTGCCATCCCAACGAATCTACTCTGCAGTAGGTGCAACAGAAACAGCAGCACGAACAGGAATCTGCGCAATATCATCTTCGACACCATCTTCATCAGCTCCAACACCTGTATTTGCAGTACCTGTTGTTACAGGTGTAACAGGACGTCTTTCAACACCCTGCACAATGTTCCACAATCCTTTTGCAACTAGTACATGTCGCATCATATAAGCCCATAATGGGTAGTTGGTACCATCCAACTTATCCTCAACAGCCAACATACGGAATACATCACTGCTTTCAGCCATGGCCGATAACTAAAATACCTTGATGCAAAAAATTGACTGTATCTAAAAAAGTTGAACGGAACTGCCCAAACGAGTTCTGCTAGACCTGTAGTAGACTTCGAGACGCTTAAACTGGCGAACAAAAACTGGTATATACCTTTGGCACAAAAGGACGAAATAGCCTACACAAGCGCTGCGATAGTGCGTTCGGAGGCCGAAACGAGCTCAGATCGCGATTTTGGCACCACAGAACAAAGCTGTTTTGATCTCAGAAACACCCTGAGTATGCTCACCAAATTTCGTGCGAATCTGAGACTGCAAACGGAGGAGTGTCGACGGCGCCCTAGAAGAAGCGACGACCTGCTCTGATACCAATTGTTGGAGTTAGACGTCTGCGGAAGCACGCGAACAGCACAAGGAAGAAGAAGAAGCTTGGAGCACAACACACAAGACTGAATGTATTACTAGAGAATGTACAAAGATAAGTAGCCCATTAGGGCAACAAGCGTATATACAAGCCGGGGGAAAAAAACCTCCTAAAGAGGGAAAAAAGTGCCCCGGCAGTCCTAGAGTGTTCACACACATCACTACCTAAATATATCAACACATGATGCCCCTAAGGTTTAAAGAGAGAGTATAAAACTTGTCATCCCTAAATTTTGTTCACATGCATAAAATGACCTAATGAGTCATTTTAAACATTATCCACACAATGTATATATGAAATTTCAAAATGAATTATTTCAGTATTGAAGGTCTTATTACAAGGACGATATGAAGTAAACTTAGCTAGAGGGCAACAATGCCATCTTGTTCATATGTAGAGATGTCACAATAGCTTGGAATGAAGACTTCTTCATGGCTCAACTTGTGTCCATATGTGTGTATGCAAGACATAAGCTTTGGCCATTTGGATACTATCCTCAAAGCTCAAATACCATCCATCCTTTTTTTTTTTCGAATCTCATTAGATATGCCCTACTTAAATGCTTGAAGTCATGCTTTAGGCCTCATTTGACCCATATTAGGTTTTCATATAGTGTGCCTGTGTGTGTGTGTCAATATTTCAAATTTTCATGGCTCCTTTTGTCACATCTTCTCTAGTAAGAGCCTCAAACAAGCTAACATCTCTTACCACACTTTGCTTTTTCCATGTGCTCATAAGCGGGAATATATGTTTGATTGTGTGAGTTTTATTTCCTTTGCCCTCTATGTCTTGTATTGTGATGACTTCGAGGACATCATTTCTCTTACCCTCTTTTTTTTTCTTTTAAATGGAGGTGTTGCCCCAGGTACCACAAATGCACGAACGCAGAGAATAAAATACTCAAAGACAGAAAGAGATAAGAGACGACACCAAATTGGGTACAATCTCCCCCCACATGCTCTGATGGACACTCTACCAGAGCATGCGTATTTATAGTAAATTCCTATTACGTCCTGAATAGAAGATACATGAGGGCCGCGCTCCGAAAAGCGTGTTTTTGCTTTATTTACAAGTTCGTTATTTTCTATTTTTACAAAAACGTCGCTTTCTAAAGCGATCCATTATTTTTTACAAAAATAACTAAAAATAACCATCTTCTAAAAATATTCTTCTAAATATCTCCAAGTCCATGCACGTTCACACCCTCATGGATCTTCACATGCTAAATCAAAACACAAAACACATTAAAATCCTCAAGGCATTACACCTTCATTCCAAATATCCCATAAAGTATAACATGCCGCCCAGTTGACGAGCAACTAACCTCAGTTGATAAAAAATAAAATAGACATGGATGGCCAATCACATGTCGCATCACTGAACAATCATAGGCATGTGCCATGTAAATTTAAAAAAAAAAACATGCATGGAACTGGAAAACTGGAATTTAATGTGATTGTGAATGATAAGCAGAAATCAAATGATGATAATGTGGAATTAGTGATGTTTTGTGAATCCATTGTGATTCTTCGAATGAATGATTTTTATATTTAATCAAATATCTATGGTATTGATTACCTGTGCGTGTAGTAGTAACATCATGATCAAGTATTTTTTCTGGAATTAAAACTTCAGCATCCTCTTCTAACAATGGAGGATCATCCAAAATAGGAATGAGTGGTAAAATTCCTTTAAATGGTTTCAATAAACTGATATGAAAAGAATTATGAATATTCCAATGAGAAGGTATATCTAATCTAAAAGCATTCTCATTAATTTTTTGAATAATACGGAAAGGTCCATAATAACGTGGTGCAAGTTTTACCTTAGGATGTTGTAGAATATTTTTCAAACGTCGTTTAATTATGCGTAACCAAACATAATCATTTTCATTAAATTGTTTAGCTGCTCGTTTCTTATTAATATTACGGGTATAACGTTCCTGAATCTTTTTAATATGCTCATGAACCTCATGAATTATAGAAATATGATCTTGTGCAAAAGAATCAGCCATAGGTATGTCAGTTTGAATGATAGACATGGGAGTAGGAAGCTTTTTACCATATACAATTTCATTTGGTGCACGTCCAGTAGTGGTATGTGTTGTGTTATTATATGCAAATTGGAGTAAAGAAAGTTTCTCATCCCAATTAGTTGGACTATCTAAAGAATAACAACGTAATAGATCCAAAATAGTACTATTCGTAGCTTCACTTTGCCCATTACTTTCAGGATGAAATGCAGAACTAAAATCTATTTTAGAGCCTAAATTTTTAAATAATGCAACCCAAAAGTGATTACAAAAATGAACATCACGATCAGATAAAATTACTTTTGGAAAACCATGATGTGGAAAAATACATTTAAGAAATAATTTGGCATCTTGAGGTGCAGAAAGAGTTTTCGTACAAGGAATGAAATATGCTTGTTTACTAAACCTATCAACAATTGTCCAAATCATATCATGATGTGATGAAGTTGTAGGAAGACCAGTAATTAAATCCATAGAAATTTGTTCCCATGGCCCATTAGGTATGGGAAGTGGCATTAATAATCCAAATGCTTTACCATGATGTCTTTTGACACGTTGATAAACAATGCATTGGGAAACATATTGTGTAATATCCTTCTCCATATTTGGCCAAAAGAAGAATTCTTTACATGTAGAAACAGTACTTTGTATGCCCCTATGACCCATATATGGTGGTTCATGCATCTCTTTCATAACAAATTCTTTAAAATCTTGTGTAATACATAGCTTATGATCAAAATACAAGAATCCATTATGAAATGTGTAATGGTCTTCACTAAATGTAGTAGAATTATTGAAAGCATTCCATGTTTGTGAGAAATATAAATCAGATGCATATGTAGGAATCATGTCATGAAATGAATGAATATAAACCACAGAAATGTTATTAATAAAAACAATATTTGTTTGTGGGGATGGAAAACAACTCAGGGCATCAGCTACAACATTAGCTTTGCCAGGTTGATATTGAATCATTGGCTGAAAATTTTGTATGTATGAAGCCCATTTGATATGTCGATCTGAAATCAATGGTTGATTGAGTAAATGTTTAATAGCTTGTTGGTCGGTTTTGATTATGACTTCTATACCCATGAGATAATGTTTCCAAATTTTTAAAGCATGTACAACTGCCAAAAGTTCTTTATCATATGTACTGTAGTTCTTTTCAGAAGGTTTAAGCTTCCTACTTTCAAATGCAATGGGATGATCATTTTGCATCAATACAGCACCTATACCTAAGCCACTAGCATCTGTAACTACATGGAAAGGTTGTGTAAAATCAGGTAATTGCAAAACAGGTGCATGAGAAAGTGATTGTTTAAGTCTTTCAAAAGATTGTTGTTGTGGCAATCCCCATGCAAATTTTAACTTTTTCTTTAATAATAGAGTGAGTGGGAGGGCTAAATAAGAAAAATCTTTTACAAACTTTCTATAAAAACTAGCTAATCCAAGAAAAGAGCGAACATCATTCACCGATTGTGGTATAGGCCATTCTTTAATTACTTTAATCTTCTTTGGATCTACATGAACTCCTTGACTTGAAACAATATGGCCTAAGTACTCTAATTCTCTTTGGAAAAAGTAACTCTTTTCAGGATTTGCATAAATTTGGTTGGTGCGTAACAAATTAAAAACTATTGCTAAATGCTTTTCATGGTCATCATCATTCTTACTATAGACAAGTATGTCATCGAAGAAAACAAGAACAAAAGCTTGGTATTCAAGAAAAATATTATTCATCATGCGTGCAAATGTAGCAGGTGCATTGGTAAGTCCAAAAGGCATTACCATGAATTCAAAGTGACCGGTCTGAGTTCGAAAGGCAGTCTTAAAAATATCATTTGGTGACATTCTTATTTGATGATACCCAGATTTAAGATCAATTTTACTAAAGACACGTGCTCCACGAAGTTTATCTAATAAATCATCTATCCTAGGAATAGGATATCTATTTTTTATTGTGATCTTATTGAGTGCTCTATAATCAATGCACATCCTATAAGTCTTGTTCTTCTTCTCTACTAAAAGAACAGGTGCTCCAAAGGGAGAAGAACTAGGCCTGATAAGTCCTTTGTGAAGTAAATCCTTAACTTGATTGGTTATTTCTTGTTGATGCAAAGGTCCATGCCTATAAGGTGCTTTATGGGGAGGAGAACTACCAAGAATTAAGTCTATACTATGATCAAGAAATCCTCTCGAAGGTGGTAGTTTAGAAGGAAAATCAGCCATAAAACAATCCTTATAAGAATCCATAAATGATTTATGGGTATTAGGAAGTGGATGTAGATAATCGACTATGTTATTGACAAAAATAATACATGAATTGTAGCCTTTTCGGAATGCACGTTTTACTTGTGTATGACTAATTAATGGGAATGGTTGGAAATCATGTATTGCAGACAAACAGATATCTTGATGGTTAAACTTAAAACGCATGGTGTGTGTATGATAATCAATGCATGGATTATAATGGTGACGAAAAGGCATACCAAGTATAACATCATAGGACTGCAAAGGAGCAATTAAGAATGTGCGTTTATCCATGTATGAGCCTATACAAATTTGAACATTATGCACTTCACTTGTAACATTATATCTGTTTCCTTGGAATGCAGCCTTAACTTTGTACATAGAAGGAAGTGGGGTTAATTGGAGATCTTTGACTAATATGTGAGAAATAAAGTCATGTGAACTACCATCATCATGTAAAATATTAACAACTTTACCATTAATAGTACCTTGCATGCAAAGTAAAGAATGAATAGAAATTGTGTTACCCAAGGTACTTAGATCCTGCTCCAATGCGTCTTCAGTCCAATCAGGTTGAATGTCTTCAAATTGAATATCTTCAGGAACCACCTCCATGTTATGTACTTTAGCTCCGCCAGGTTGCATGTGGTTAGTTGGGAACCTACATCGAGCTTTGGTATGACCAATCTTACCACAATTCCAACAAATGATACGGGACCTCTTTTGTTGGGCATCCATCGTCGTAGTTTGAAAGGTTGGAGGTTTGGTAGGGTGTAAGGGGTTTGTCTTGGGGATTGGGGAAAAAGTGGATTGAGGAGGTCGTTGAAAAATAGGTGGTCGTTGAAAAGTAGGTGGACGTTGAAAAGTAGGAGAAGAAAAAGTAGAAAAGGAACGCTTGAGTGGAAAAGTGGGTTTGATTAGTTGTGGTTGTTGACGTGTTTGTTGTAAGCGAATGGACTTAGTGATAGATTGAAATTCTTTCTCAGCATCATGTGCAAAAGAAATAGCTTCATAGAGCATCGTCGGACGTAAGGTGTTGAACTTAGCTTGGATTCCCATCTCCAAACCATCTTCATATTTACACTGTAAAGTATCTTCAGGAATCATTTCAAGTGAATGTATAAGTAATAAACGTTGCCAAAAACGTTCAGTATAGGTAGAAACAGTATCTCCATCTTTCCATCCAAAAGTCGTCCAAGAGCGACGGGCATGTAAGTGAAACTGAGGAGGAAGGAAGGACTCCTTGAGCTTGTCTTGAAAGGCTTGCCATGTGGTGGGGTGATCTGTGCTATGGCGCAAAACATTCCACCATAACTAAGCCTTCTCCACTAAGTAGTTGGTTACAAATTTCACTTTTTCCTGTTCAGAATAAGATTCATCAGAGTAGATATCATCAAACTGGGATAACCATGAGAGAACAAATTGGCCATCTTTTCGTCCGTCAAATCGTGAAAATTGGAAATTTTTGGCACCAATCTTGGATTGTGTTCCTTGCTCTTGGGCGGTAATAATGGCCTTCACTACCCGGACTAGGTTATTGTCATCGCTTTGTAGTTGTTGGAGTGCAACATCACATTCTTTTATTTCATTTTGGGCATGTTGAAGTTCATGTCGTAAAAGTTCGACTTGTTGCTCAATTGATACCCCAGGGAGGGGTGAGGAACTAAAATCATCGATATTTTGAGTAGTGTCCATGGCCGTATGGAAAGATGCAAAACCTAGGTCAGACGGTTGAGATGGATGCCACAAATCGCAATCAAACGCCGCAACTGGACCAGACGATTGAGATGGACGCCGATTCGCGAACGGACTGGATGCCACAAATCGCAATCAAACGCCGCAACTGGATCAGACGGTTGAGATGAACGCCGAATCGCGAACAGACCCGAATGCTGCAAATCGCAATCAAACGCTGCAACCACCTCCGCGAACGTCTTGGCTCTGATACCACTGTTGCCCCAGGTACCACAGACGCACGAACGCAGAGAATAAAATACTCAAAGACAGAAAGAGATAAGAGACGACACCAAATTGGGTACAATCTCCCCCTTCTGATGGACACTCTACCAGAGCATGCGTATTTATAGTAAATTCCTATTACGTCCTGAATAGAAGATACATGAGGGCTGCGCTCCGAAAAGCGTGTTTTTGCTTTATTTACAAGTTCGTAATTTTCTATTTTTACAAAAACGTCGCTTTCTAAAGCGATCCATTATTTTTTACAAAAATAACTAAAAATAACCATCTTCTAAAAATATTCTTCTAAATATCTCCAAGTCCATGCGCGTTCACACCCTCATGGATCTTCACCTGCTAAATCAAAACACAAAACACATTAAAATCCTCAAGGCATTACACCTTCATTCCAAATATCCCATAAAGTATAACAGGAGGTTCAGCTGAAAGCTACTCTCCCGAGTTTTAACTTTGAAATTGCAACTATACAAGTGAATGGGCATAGTACACGAGAGACCCTCCCATATCCCACAAAGCAGGGGTTAGACAAGGAGAGAACTTGATTACAATTGGTTTGATTGGCCTAAGCCATTACATGTCTAGCCCGAAGCTTGAACTCTGGACCTCTGCCTCAAGAGGTCAAAGCTCAACCACCTCCGCGAACGTCTTGGCTCTGATACCACTGTTGCCCCAGGTACCACAGACGCACGAACGCAGAGAATAAAATACTCAAAGACAGAAAGAGATAAGAGACGACACCAAATTGGGTACAATCTCCCCCTTCTGATGGACACTCTACCAGAGCATGCGTATTTATAGTAAATTCCTATTACGTCCTGAATAGAAGATACATGAGGGCTGCGCTCCGAAAAGCGTGTTTTTGCTTTATTTACAAGTTCGTAATTTTCTATTTTTACAAAAACGTCGCTTTCTAAAGCGATCCATTATTTTTTACAAAAATAACTAAAAATAACCATCTTCTAAAAATATTCTTCTAAATATCTCCAAGTCCATGCGCGTTCACACCCTCATGGATCTTCACCTGCTAAATCAAAACACAAAACACATTAAAATCCTCAAGGCATTACACCTTCATTCCAAATATCCCATAAAGTATAACAGGAGGTTCAGCTGAAAGCTACTCTCCCGAGTTTTAACTTTGAAATTGCAACTATACAAGTGAATGGGCATAGTACACGAGAGACCCTCCCATATCCCACAAAGCAGGGGTTAGACAAGGAGAGAACTTGATTACAATTGGTTTGATTGGCCTAAGCCATTACATGTCTAGCCCGAAGCTTGAACTCTGGACCTCTGCCTCAAGAGGTCAAAGCTCAACCAAATGCCCTACAGGCTCCTACCCTCTTTCTTTAACTACGCTACCACTTATTTATGTTTCCATCTATGTCTAGATCTTATTGCAATCATGCAGACCGCTTGCGTCAACTTGAGCTTGATTGTTGCACACAACTACAACACCATCCAGTTAAATGTTTAGATATCCTAGAGTTCATGAACATGTGTAGGTACCATTTGTTTTGTCGATTTAGAAATCTATGTTTTGTGTACATGATTTTTCTATTATAATTCAGAGTTTTACTGTTAGAAAAAAAGAGAAGGGGATGATGTTTTTTATGATTTTGTAGTATTGCAGGAAGTGAATTGAAAATAATAGAAGCACACCCCTCTTTTGCGTCCTTTGCTTTTGCTTTTGTAGAAGCTTTTGCTTTTTGGAAAGCCGAGCAAGTTCATGTTATTCTGTCTCGATTGGGCCAAAAGGCCAGTTCAAGCATGCAAGAAGAACGTGAAGGAGAGATGAGTCATGGTAAAGGGCTGCATGAGAGTAATCACATTCCTCTCGAAGGGAGTGCCTCACTCTAGGTAAACTTCGATGGAGGTAATGTCATTACCACTTGTCCGCATGTACAGATTTCAGCAGAGAATGGCTTGCAGCTTTTGCACCACAAACCAAATCCTCATGGTGCTTTGTGACACAATTAATGCAAGTTAGTCCACTTCTCTTTGTTCTACTGATTGAGTCTTTGATTTCTTTATGCGGAGGTCTAGAGTTCAATGCTCAGGTTGGACATGTTGTCTGGCTGTAATTAGTTGTAATTTTGTTTAACTCCTGCTTTGTGGGATACGGAGGGTTCCGCGGGTTATATGCCCATTCACCTGTACAATTGTTCTTTCAAAGTTAAAGCTCGAGAGAGTAGGCACTTGTCGAACCTCCATAAAAAAGAAAAAACTAATACAAGTTTATTGTTGTCATTATCACGTGAACTCAATGTTATTAGGGCTAAGTTGCTCATTGGCCATGTGCTCAAAGCCCATTATCTTTATTAAGAGCTCATGTGCAAGGTGTATAGAAAGCTCCTTGTGTAAAAGGGTCATGGACATTATCCCTCTTGAAGCTTATAAATATTGAATGAGTCTCTCTATGAAGATGCATAACTACAGCTAGAATTGCAATAAGAGGTAGGTGCCCATTGGAAGAAAGGGATGCTTCAACATTAGGCTGAATTTCCATTCTCTCTTTTACACGTTTTTCACTCTCTTAGAAGCTACAAAGGAGGTCTAATCCTTCGTGAAATCTCTTTGGAAACACACTTGCATCCTCTCAATGTTTCCTAAAGGAACACTCGCCATAGGGAATCCAATGCGAATACACTCTATATGCATGTACGAATCTTCATGCATGTTGCTCGATGTTCTCTTTCTCTCATTCTCTCTCTGTTTGAAGCCAGCTTTGATTATTTGATGTACAGATGTATATATATGTGCATGCCCAAAGGTTTGTGGCTTCTTCTGTTACTTCCTCTCTCACATGCCAGGCTGCCAGCTACGCACATCTGAACAACGCTACATTTGCTTTTGTTATGGCCTTGGAGTCAGTATTTGATCCCGCGGCTTTGCTTCCTATGGCTTTTGTGTCTCTTTACTATTCCTCACCTCACAAACTCCTCTGTTCTTTAGTCTCGGCTCTTCCTGCGTGAACTGCCTGCAGAGGTCCTTTGTGCTTCCTAGAGGAACTTATTTTGGGCCGCGGTAGTTCCGATTCTTAGGCCCAAGAAACAGACGCCTTTTCTTGCTTAACCCATTACATGTCCTTCTCTGATCCTCTTGCTGATCACCCCTTCTTGATCTACAGCATCTGATCTCTACCTGTGCGAATCTGTTTACAGGTACAGCTCTTCAGCCCAGCTGTGTGTGTGTGTGTGTGAGAGAGAGAGAGAGAGAGAGAGAGAGAGAGAGAGGGGGGGGGGGGAGATGGGATATTCGAGATTTTGTTATGTGGGTGCAGCAATGAGCTAAGCATTGCTATTATTGTGAGTGTGACGATCTCGCAGCTATAATTACCTTGTGGCTTATCGCGGGGGAGAGAGAGAGAGAGAGAGAGAGAGAGAGAGAGAGAGAGAGAGAGAGAGAGAGAGAGAGAGAGAGAGAGAGAGAGAGAGAGAGAGAGAGAGAGAGAGAGAGAGAGAGAGAGAGAGAGATTGAAACAGGAATGAGGACTGTCGTATTCGTGATTCTCTGCGTGCATATGCTGCTGTGGATAGGTTGCTACTCTGTAACTGTACTTCCTAAGCTTAGCCGTGACGGAAACAATCCATGTAAGGGAGTGAATCCAACTCAAACTGCCAAACTCATATCTCGGAAGCTCTTAGAGGATTCTGCTGATTCTGATCTCAACGAAGGGGAAACAACAAATGCGGGTTCTGCTGCAGTTTCTGTAGATCAGAATCATGGAGATGAGAAAGGCGAAACCGAAGAGGAACCTGAAGTGAAACGCACGGAAGAGGAGACAAGTGCGGTCGAGAAGGAGGTTGAGCAAGTTGAAACTGTTCCTGTCAACAATGAGAATGTGGAAAAGACTGAGGAACCTAAGGTTGAGACTACGCAAGAGATTCCTAAAGGGGAGGAAGCTCATGAGCGGGAAGCTGGTGATTCACAAGAAAAGAGAGATACAGTTCCAGAGATCGTGAAGGAACAAGGGAGGAACATCGACGCCTTTGAGGAAAAGCCCACTCCCAGCAGTGATGGTGATGAGGATGGAAAGGCGGAAGGTACTACAAGTAGCAATGAAGAAGAACCCTCTGCACAGAATCTGCAGGAACTCGATAGTTCGTCTACTAGTGCAGACTCTGGAGGAGCTGCATCTATTGAACAAGTTACAGAGAAGAGCACAAATTCGGAATCAAACGAAGGCGAAACTGATTTAGAAACACAAAATAAGGATGCGCAGAGCAGTGCGATAGATACAGCGAAAGAACAAGAAATATCTGACGCATCATCAAAAACTCAGAAACACGATGACCAGCCTGATAGAACAATTGATGAAACTTCTGATAAACGTGAAACGACAGAACAGGAAAGACAGGATCTCCCTAAGGCAGAAAATCGGGACTTAGAAAATGGATCCAATATAAAGGAAGTAATTCAGGCCGATTGGCAAGGTGATGATGCCCATGCCAAGGCAAGTGAAGAGATTGGGAATGGGTCAAATAATGGCACGGATGCTTCTTCTAATGTCTCTAATGACACCAAAATGGATGATACTCCTGTAGAGAAAGCAAGTGAAGGGACTGGTGGAGAAACGAATGAAAATAGTACGACAGAAGAGAAGAAATGGGAGCCAGAAAAGGAGAAAGAGCAGGAGTCAAATGATGATTCTGGCAAGCAACAGGAGGGAGGCAAGGGTAGAGAGAAAAGAAAGAACAAGCAGAAGGAAAAGAAGTCACAGACGAGTGAAGGTTCTACTGAGATACATGATGAAAGCAAGGATGCATATGCAAAGGAGAAGAGCGATGAAGTGCAAGATTCAATGGGTGATTCTGACCATGAATCAAGCAGAGATGAGGCCAAAGATGGAGATGGAGACAAGAAAGCAGATGACCAGGAATTAGATAGTACTAGCACAGAGAATAAACATAATGGAGGTGAAAATGCACATGGTGAAGGCGAGGGTGGAGATGCGATGGAGGAGAAGGAAGAACGAGATTTAAGCGGTAATTCTGACCATGAATGGAGTGGAGACAAGCCCAAGGAGGGGGATAAGGACAAGAAAATAGATGATCAGGAAACAGATATTAGCAACACAGAGAATAGACATGATGGAGGTGAAGAAACTGATACAAAAGATGCATCCCTTGTCACAGTAGGTGATGAGGAAACTCAGGCTGCAACAAAGGAGGTTGAAATGCAACTAGAGGCCCTCAAGAGGGATAGTGTGATTGATACATCAGTTGACCAGGCACATGAAAGGGATCCATCTGAGGATGAATATGACATTATCCAAGAGCTAACAGATCTGCCTACCAAATTTCAACAAACAGCTGGAAAAGTGGCTGAACATCTGAGACCAGATGTAATCAAGTGGAAGGATACTTCCAAAGTGTATTTTGATCTTGCGAACCAGCAGATTGAAGAAAGCTTCTCACCATTAATAGGAAGACAATATGCACCATTCTTTGCATCGTTGATATCCTATGGGATTTTGCTTCTTCCTCTCATCCTTGTTTTCCATCTCTTTAACCAGATCAAGGCTCTTTTTTCTTTACAGAAAGTATTGCTATTCATTAACATCTACTTAGCAGCATATTTTGCAACACTTTGGCTTGCCTCATTCATCATTGGCCTGGAACCTATGTCCTTCTTCTACTCGAATTCTCTTTCAAGCTACTTGTCCTTGCAGTTACTACAAGCCTTCGGATATCTCATATACCTCATTTTACAGACAGCAAATTTCATCTATTCATGTATCGTGGACACATTGGTTGGAAAGCTTACTGGATGCCTGCAGTGGGTTGTGGCTGTGGGGATAGGGTTACATTACTATGTGACAGTTTTCCACCCTGCTGTGACATCAAGGCCGCCGCATACAAGCTGGAAATTCTATGCTATGTATACTGTTGCATTCTTTATCCTATGCTTATTTGCAAGGATAAGGTGGGTCAAGAAACAGTATGTGATCATAGGGGCTAATGTCACTGACAAGAAAAGCTGAGAACTGAAACATTTGAGCACTTATTGATGATGCAGGTGGTCTGCATTAAGGGAAGAAAGGATACATAATGTGTGATTGTGAATGTCCTTATGAAGAGTGTACATTCTGTTACATGTTTGTTATCAAATCATTCTATTGTTTCTGTAAGATTCTCTCTACTAAGTTGGCAGGTTTGACCATTTCTATATTATGTAATGATTTTCTTCAACTGTATTCATGTCCCAGTCAACCATGTGACTATTCTTATATGCAGTGCGAAAAATAAGAACTTTGTCTTCATAAGACGAGATTTATGGATGGCTTTTGTGTTATATTTGTGTTATCATGGATGCACATAATCGTGAACACAGATGACACATTCTTGTAGCCGATTGCTTCACAGTACTGAAGCTCATTCTGCATCCAGGAAATTTGTAATTATTCCCTGTGAAGATAGATGACATTGTTCTCAAGCATGATCTGATATTTTATATAGAGAGATTGTGAGATTATGAACAGAACATTTTCCCTATTCATCTTTAATGAACAATATAAGAATCACAGATTAAAGAAAGTCAAGTGCAATGTATTAGAAAGGTACACATGGGTTGAGGGTAAAGAGCTCTGAGGCTGGCAGTTTTACCTAGTTACAATCTCATCCTTGGACACACAGTGTAAGTTCAGAGTTATCATGGCTAAATGAGAAAGGATTGAGGCTCCATAGCTTGAGATTTGCATGGATTCTTTGCAGCCAAAGCTCTGTGAACAGGCCAAGTGGGTGTGAGTTGTCAGTGTGTGGAATTTGCTAGCGGTACACGATTTGTGGAAACCACAACTTGTGTCCTGCTTGGGAACATGTAAACAGAAGAAAAGCCTGAAGAAACGGAAAAAGAAAAGGAAACTTCAACTTAACTTTATTATGGAAACAGGCCAAAAAAGTTCCATAAAAGCAGATTAAGCGTAAGGAAAGTTGCTGTATCAGTCACCTAAAATGAGTTAGGCTTCAGTTGTTTGTATTTAATTTTTTCTATAAAAAAGAAAGTGGGGCTTAGTAGGCTGTTTATAGCTC